>JAUMJJ010000606.1:0-112748 GCA_033556795.1 Tapera naevia | reverse complement strand
GGTGGCCCCAGCTTGGGGTCCCCTTAAACCCCTTAAGACACCCCCCCAGCCCCCCCTCAGTGTCCCCCAGTGTCCCCAAACCCCCCCTCAGTGTCCCCAAACCCCCCTCAGTGTCCCCCCAGTGTCCCCTAAACCCCCCTCAGTGTCCCCAAACCCCCCCCTCAGTGTCCCCAAACCCCCCCTCAGTGTCCCCAAAACCCCCTCAGTGTCCCCCAGTGTCCCCTAAACCCTCCTCAGTGTCCCCCAAACCCCCTCAGTGTCCCCCCAGTGTCCCCCAAACCCCCCTCAGTGCCCCCAAACCCCCCTCAGTGTCCCCCCAGTGTCCCCCAACCCCCCCTCAGTGTCCCCAAACCCCCCCTCAGTGCCCCCCAAACCCCCCTCAGTGTCCCCTAAACCCCCCTCAATGTCCCCAAAACCCCCCTCAGTGTTCCCCCAGTGTCCCCCAACCTCCCTCAGTGTCCCAAACCCCCCCTCAGTGCCCCCAACCCCCCCTCAGTGTCCCCCCAGTGTCCCCAAAACCCCCCTCAGTGTCCCCAAAACCCCCCTCAGTGCCCCCAAACCCCCCCTCAGTGTCCCCTCAGTGTCCCCAAAACCCTCCTCAGTGCCCCCAAACCCCCCCTCAGTGCCCCCAAACCCCCCTCAGTGTCCCCCCAGTGTCCCCCAAACCCCCCTCAGTGCCCCCAAACCCCCCTCAGTGTCCCCCCAGCCCCTCAGTGTCCCCCCAGTGTCCCCCAAACCCCCCTCAGTGTCCCCAAAACCCCCCTCAGTGTCCCCAAACCCCCCTCAGTGTCCCCCAGTGTCCCCCAAACCCCCCTCAGTGTCCCCCAAACCCCCCTCAGTGTCCCCAAAACCCCCCTCAGTGTCCCCAAAACCCTCCTCAGTGTCCCCCCAGTGTCCCCTAAACCCTCCTCAGTGTCCCCCAAACCCCCCTCAGTGTCCCGAAACCCCCCCTCAGTGTCCCCAAGACACCCCTCAGTGTCCCTCCAGTGTCCCCCAACCCCCCCTCAGTGTCCCCTAAACCCCCCTCAATGTCCCAAAACCCCCCTCAGTGTCCCCCCAGTGTCCCCCAACCCCCCCAGTGTCCCCCAAACCCCCCTCAGTGTCCCCAAACCCCCCCCCAGTGTCCCCAAACCCCCCCTCAGTGTCCCCCAAACCCCCCTCAGTGTCCCAAAACCCCCCTCAGTGCCCCCAACCCCCCCTCAGTGTCCCCCAGTGTCCCCCAACCCCCCCTCAGTGTCCCCAAAACCCCCCTCAGTGTCCCCAAACCCCCCCCCAGTGTCCCCCAACCCCCCCTCAGTGTCCCCAAACCCCCCCTCAGTGCCCCCAAACCCCCCTCAGTGTCCCCCAGTGTCCCCAAAACCCCCCTCAGTGTCCCCCAGCCCCCCCTCAGTGTCCCCAAACCCCCCCCCAGTGTCCCCCAACCCCCCTCAGTGTCCCCAAACCCCCCCTCAGTGCCCCCAAACCCCCCCTCAGTGTCCCCCCAGTGTCCCCCAACCCCCCTCAGTGTCCCCAAAACCCCCCTCAGTGTCCCCAAACCCCCCCCCCAGTGTCCCCCAACCCCCCCTCAGTGTCCCCAAACCCCCCTCAGTGTCCCCAAAACCCCCCTCAGTGTCCCCCAAACCCCCCCCAGTGTCCCCCAACCCCCCCTCAGTGTCCCCCAACCCCCCCTCAATGCCCCCAAACCCCCTTCAGTGTCCCCAAAACCCCCCTTGGTGTCCCCCCAGTGTCCCCCAACCCCCCCTCAGTGTCCCCTAAACCCCACTCAATGTCCCAAAACCCCCCTCAGTGTCCCCAAAACCCCCCTCAGTGTCCCCCGTGTCCTCCAACCCCCCCCACTGTCCCCCAAACCCCCCCCAGTGTCCCCCAAACCCCCCTCAGTGTCCCCAATCCCCCCCCAGTGTCCCCCAACCCCCCCTCAGTGCCCCCAAACCCTCCTCAGTGTCCCCCAAACCCCCCTCAGTGTCCCCAAACCCCCCCCCCAGTGTCCCCCAACCCCCCCTCAGTGTCCCCACCCCCCCCCTCAGTGTCCCCTAAACCCCCCTAAACCCACCTCCAACCTCCCAAACCCCTTTTGACCCCCAAATCCTCTCTAAACCCCTCCCAAACCCACCTCTACCCCACCAAACCCCTCCTGAACACCCTGAATCCCTCCAAACCCTAAATATTCCCCCCCAAAACTTGCCCCCCAAATCCTCCCCAAACCCACCTCGAACCCCTCAAACCCTTCCTGAACCCCAAATCCCCTCCAAACCCACCTCCAACTGTTCCAACCCTTCCTGAAGAGCCCCAAATACTCCCCAAACCAGGCTCCAACTCCTCCAAACTCCTCCTGATCCCCCAAATCCCCTCCAAACCCACCTCCAAGTCGTCCAAACCCTTCCTGAACCCCAAACCCTTCCTGAACCCCAAACCCACCTCCACCCCACACAACCCTTCTGAAACCCCTCAATGTTCCCCCCAAACCCCTCTCTGATCCCACTCCTCTGAACCCCTCCTGATCCCCAAACTCCTCCAATCCCCCAAATCCTCCCCAAACCCACCTTGAACCCCTCAAACCCTCCCTGAACCCCTCAAACCCTCCCTGAACCCCACAAAACCCTTCCTGAACCCCAAACGCCTCCAATCCCCAAATCCCCTCCAAAGACACCTCCAACTCCTCCAAACCCACCCTGAACCCCAAACCTTTCCTGAAGCCCCCCAATCCTCCTCAAACCAGGCTCCAATTCCTCCAAACCCCTCCTGATCCCCCAAATCCCCTCCAAACCCACCTCAAACTCCTCCAAACCTTTCCTGAACCCCAAGTCCTTCCTGAACCCCACCAAGCCCTTCATCAACACCCCAAACCCCTCCATCCAAACCTCTCAATATCCCCCTCAAACCCCTCTCTGATTCCACTCCTCCAAACCCCTCCTGATCCCCAAACCCCTCCAATCCCCCAAATCTTCCCCAAACCCACTTTGAAACCCACAAAACCCTTCCTGAACCCCAAACCCCTCCAATGTCCCAAATCCACTCCAAAGCCACCTCCAACTCCTCCAAACCCTCCCTGAACCCCAAACCTTTCCTGAAGCCCCCCAATCCTCCTCAAACCAGGCTCCAACACCTCCAAACCCTCCTGATCCCCCAAATCCCCTCCAAACCCACCTCCAAGTCGTCCAAATCCTTCCTGAACCCCAAACCTTTCCTGAAGTCCCCCAAATCCTTCCCAAACCCACCTCCAACTCCTCCAAACCCTTCCTGAAGGCCCCCAAATACTCCCCAAACCAGGCTCCAACTCCTCCAAACTCGTCTTGATCCCCCAAATCCCCTCCAAACCCACCTCCAACTCCTCCAAACCCTCCCTGAACCCCAATCCCTTCCTGAAGCCCCCCAACCCTCCCCAAACCAGGCTCCAATTCCTCCAAACCCCTCTCTGATCCCACTCCTCCAAAACCCTTTCTGAACCCCAAACCCCTCCAATCCCCCAAATCCCCTCCAAAGCCACCTCCAACTCCTCCAAACCCTCCCTGAACCCCAAACCTTTCCTGAAGCCCCCCAATCCTCCTCAAACCAGGCTCCAACTCCTCCAAACCCCTCCTGATCCCCCAAATCCCCTCCAAACCCACCTCCAACTCCTCCAAACCCTTCCTGAACCCCAAACCACCTCCACCCCACCCAACCCTTCCAGAACACCCCAAACCCCTCCATCCAACCCCCTCAATGTCCCCCCCAAACCCCTCTCTGGGGTCAGAAACCACAAAAGCCACCCCAGATCCAGGGTCGCCCCCCCAGTTTGGGGGTTTATTGCCCCCGGGGTGCCCTGGGGGGGTCTCAGGGGGTCTCAGATCACCGACTGCTCCTGGTGGAGGGCGTCACTGCCAAATCCCCTCCAAAGCCACCTCCAACTCCTCCAAACCCTTCCTGAACCCCAAACCTTTCCTGAAGCCCCCCAATCCTCCTCAAACCAGGCTCCAACACCTCCAAACCCCTCCTGATCCCCCAAATCCCCTCCAAACCCACCTCCAAGTCATCCAAATCCTTCCTGAACCCCAAACCCTTCCTGAACCCCACCCAACACTTCCTGAACACCCCAAACCCCTCCATTCAAACCTCTCAATATCCCCCCCAAACCCCTCTCTGATCCCCAAACCCCTCCAAACCCCCAAATCTTCCCCAAAACCCACCTTGAAACCCTCAAACCCTCCCTGAACCCCAAACCCACCTCCACCCCACCCAACCCTTCCAGAACACCCCAAACCCCTCCATCCAACCCCTCAATGTCCCCCCCCAAACCCCTCTCTGGGGGTCAGAAACCACAAAGCCACCCCAGATCCAGGATCCCCCCCCCAGTTTGGGGGTTTATTGCCCCCGTGGGCTCTTGGTGTGCCCTGGGGGGGGGTCTCAGATCACCGACTGCTCCTGGTGGAGGGCGTCACTGCCCCCTGCCCGCTCCTGCTGGGTGCCCATGTGCACCCCAAAGCCACCTCCAACCACCCCAATCCCTTCCTGAACCCCAAACCTTTCCTGAAGCCCCCCAAATCCTCCTCAAAACCAGGCTCCACTCCTCCAAACTCCTCCTGATCCCCCAAATCCCCTCCAAACCCACCTCCAACTCCTCCAAACCCTGCCTGAAACCCCAAATCCCATCCAAACCCACCTCCAAGTCGTCCAAACCCTTCCTGAACCCCAAACCCTTCCTGAACCCCAAACCCATCTCCACCCCACACAACCCTTCCTGAAACCCCTCAATGTTCCCCCCAAACCCCTCTCTGATCCCACTCCTCTGAACCCCTCCTGATCCCCAAACCCCTCCAATCCCCCAAATCTTCCCCAAACCCACCTTGAACCCCTCAAACCCTCCCTGAACCCCACAAAACCCCTCCAATCTCCCAATTCCCCTCCAAAGCCACCTCCAACTCCTCCAAACCCTCCCTGAAACCCAAACCTTTCCTGAAACCCCCCAACCCTCCTCAAACCAGGCTCCAACACCTCCAAACCCCTCCTGATCCCCTAAATCCCCTCCAAACCCACCTCCAAGTCATCCAAACCCTTCCTGAACCCCAAACCCTTCCTGAACTGCACCCAACCCTTCCAGAACACCCCAAACCCCTCCATTCAAACCTCTCAATATCCCCCCCAAACCCCTCTCTGATCCCACTCCTCTGAACCCCTCTGATCCCCAAATCCTCCAAACCCCCAAATCTTCCCCAAACCCACCTCGAACCCCTCAAACCCTTCCTGAACCCCAAACCCACCTCCACCCCACCCAACCCTTCCAGAACACCCCAAACCCCTCCATCCAACCCCCTCAATGTCCCCCCCAAACCCCTCTCTGGGGTCAGAAACCACAAAGCCACCCCCAGATCCAGGGTCGCCCCCCCCAGTTTGGGGGTTTATTGCCCCCGGGGTGCCCTGGGGGGGTCTCAGGGGGTCTCAGATCGCCGACTGCTCCTGGTAGAGGGCATCACTGCCAAATCCCCTCCAAACCCACCTCCAACTCCTCCAAACCCTTTCTGAACCCCAAAAAAACCTTCCTGAACACCCCAAACCCTTCCTGAAGGCCCCCAAATACTCCCCAAACCAGGCTCCAACTCCTCCAAACTCCTCCTGATCCCCCAAATCCCCTCCAAACTCACCTCCAACTCCTCCAAACCCTGCCTGAAACCCCCAAATCCCATCCAAACCCACCTCCAAGTCGTCCAAACCCTTCCTGAACCCCAAACTCTTCCTGAACCCCACCAAACACTTCCTGAACCCCAAACCCACCTCCACCCCACCCAACCCTTCCTGAAACCCCTCAATGTTCCCCCCAAACCCCTCTCTGATCCCACTCCTCTGAACCCCTCCTGATCCCCAAACCCCTCCAATCCCCCAAATCTTCCCCAAACCCACCTTGAAACCCACAAAACCCTTCCTGAACCCCAAACCCCTCCAATCTCCCAAATCCCCTCCAAACCCACCTCCAACTCCTCCAAACCCTCCCTGAACCCCAAACCTTTCCTGAAGCCCCCCAACCCTCCTCAAACCAGGCTCCAACTCCTCCAAACCCCCTCCTGATACCCCAAATCCCCTCCAAACCCACCTCCAAGTCGTCCAAATCCTTCCTGAACCCCAAACCTTTCCTGAAGTCCCCAAATCCTTCCCAAACCCAACTCCAACTCCTCCAAACCCTTCTGAAGGCCCCCAAATACTCCCCAAACCAGGCTCCAACTCCTCCAAACTCGTCTTGATCCCCCAAATCCCCTCCAAACTCACCTCCAACTCCTCCAAACTCTTTCTGAACCCCAAACCCACCTCCACCCCACCCAACCCTTCCAGAACACCCCAAACCCCTCCATCCAACCCCCTCAATGTCCCCCCCAAACCCCTCTCTGGGGTCAGAAACCACAAAGCCACCCCAGATCCAGGGTCGCCCCCCCAGTTTGGGGGTTTATTGCCCCCGGGGTGCCCTGGGGGGGTCTCAGGGGGTCTCAGATCGCCGACTGCTCCTGGTGGAGGGCGTCGCTGCCCCCTGCCCGCTCCTGCTCGGTGCCCATGTGCTCCCCAAAGCCACCTCCAACCACCCCAATCCCTTCCTGAACCCCAAACCCTTCCTGAAGCCCCCAATCCTCCTCAAACCCGGCTCCAACTCCTCCAAACCCTCCTGATCCCCAAACCCCTCCAATCTCCCAAATCCCCTCCAAAGCCACCTCCAAGTCATCCAAATCCTTCCTGAACCCCAAACCCTTCCTGAACCCCACCCAACCCTTCCAGAACACCCCAAACCCCTCCATTCAAGCCTCTCAATATCCCCCCCAAACCCCTCTCTGATCCCACTCCTCTGAACCCCTCCTGATCCCCAAACCCCTCCAATCCCCCAAACCTTCCCCAAACCCACCTTGAACCTCTCAAACCCCTCCTGATCCCCAAACCCCTCCAATCTCCCAAATCCCCTCCAAACCCACCTCCAACTCCTCCAAACCTTTCCTGAACCCCAAGTCCTTCCTGAACCCCACCAAGCCCTTCATCAACACCCCAAACCCCTCCATTCAAACCTCTCAATATCCCCCCAAACCCCTCTCTGATCCCACTCCTCCAAACCCCTCCTGACCCCCAAACCCCTCCAAATCCCCAAATCTTCCCCAAACCCACCTCGAACCCCTCAAACTCTTCCTGAACCCCAAACCCACCTCCACCCCACCCAACCCTTCCAGAACACCCCAAACCCCTCCATCCAACCCCCTCAATGTCCCCCCCAAACCCCTCTCTGGGGTCAGAAACCACAAAGCCCACCCCAGATCCAGGGTCGCCCCCCCAGTTTGGGGGTTTATTGCCCCGGGGTGCCCTGGGGGGGTCTCAGATCGCCGACTGCTCCTGGTGGAGGGGGTCACTGCCCCCTGCCCGCTCCTGCTCGGTGCCCATGTGCACCCCAAAGCCACCTCCAACCACCCCAATCCCTTCCTGAACCCCAAACCCTTCCTGAAGCCCCCAAAATCCTCCCCAAAACCCGGCTCCAACTCCTCCAAAACCCTCCTGATCCCCAAACCCCTCCAATCTCCCAAATCCCCTCCAAACCCACCTCAAACTCCTCCAAACCTTTCCTGAACCCCAAGTCCTTCCTGAACCCCACCAAGCCCTTCATCAACACCCCAAACCCCTCCATCCAACCCCCTCAATGTTCCCCCAAACCCCTCTCTGATCCCACTCCTCCAAACCCCTCCTGACCCCCAACCCTCCA
Organism: Tapera naevia; assembly: GCA_033556795.1. Lineage (NCBI taxonomy): Eukaryota > Metazoa > Chordata > Aves > Cuculiformes > Neomorphidae > Tapera > Tapera naevia. The sequence continues at coordinate 105,052 of JAUMJJ010000606.1, read as the reverse complement.
AACCCCCAAATCTTCCCCAAACCCACCTCGAACCCCTCAAACTCTTCCTGAACCCCAAACCCACCTCCACCCCACCCAACCCTTCCAGAACACCCCAAACCCCTCCATCCAACCCCCTCAATGTCCCCCCCAAACCCCTCTCTGGGGTCAGAAACCACAAAGCCACCCCAGATCCAGGGTCGCCCCCCCCTGTTTGGGGGTTTATTGCCCCCGTGGGCTCTCGGGGTGCCCTGGGGGGGTCTCAGATCGCCGACTGCTCCTGGTGGAGGGGGTCGCTGCCCCCTGCCCTCTCCTGCTCGGTGCCCACGGCCGCCTGGCGCAGCGCTGCCAGGTGCTCCTCGGCTGCTGCCAGCGAGCGCTCGACCCAGTGGCGCGCGGCGGGCGCGCGGCACGCGCTGCGTGTCACCAGCACCAGGTGACTGACCGAGAGCAGCAGCGCCGCCGCCCTGGGGGGGGACACGGGGTGAGGGGTGGGGGGGGGGCCTCGTCACCTCCCACCCTGGTGGTGCCACCCAGAGCGGGGCTCGTGCCCCCCAAGCCAAGGTGTGGTGTCCCTCCCCCCCCCTCCCCCCCCATGGGTGCCCCCCCCAAGCCAGGGTGACCCCCCACCACTATGGGTGTCCCCCCCTCCCACCATGGGTGTCCCCCAAGCCAGGGTGTCCCCCCCCCACCATGGATGTCCCCCCAAGCCAGGGTGACCCCCCACCACTATGGGTGTCCCCACCACTATGGGTGTCCCCCCCCCACCATGGATGTCCCCCCAAGCCAGGGTGACCCCCCACCACTATGGGTGTCCCCACCACTATGGGTGTCCCCCCCCCACCATGGGTGTCCCCCCAAGCCAGGGTGTCCCCCCACCACCACCGGTGTCCCCCCCCTCCCACCAATGGGTGTCCCCCCAAGCCAGGGTGACCCCCCACCACTATGGGTGTCCCCACCACTATGGGTGTCCCCCCCTCCCCACCATGGGTGTCCCCCCCAAGCCAGGGCAACCCCCCACCACCACTGGTGTCCCCCCCCTCCCACCAATGGCTGTCCCCCCACCACTATTGGTGTGTCCCCCCCGCCCCCTCCATGGGTGTCCCCCCAAGCCAGGATGTCCCCCCACCACTATGGGTGTCCCCACCACCACCATGGGTGTCCCCCCAAGCCAGGGTGACCCCCCACCACCACTGGTGTCCCCCTCCCCCCATGGGTGTCCCCCAAGCCAGGGTGTCCCCCCACCACTATGGGTGTCCCCACCGCTATGGGTGTTGTCCCCCACCACCACTGGTGTCCCCCCCACCCACCAATGGGTGTCCCCCCAAACCAGGGTGTCCCCCCACCCACCACCACTGGTGTCCCCCTCCCCCTATGAGTGTCCCCCCAAGCCAGGATGTCCCCCCACCACTACGGGTGCCCCCCTCCCCCATCTGTGTCCCCCACCAGAGTGTGCCCCCCCCTCCCCCCAGGGATGTCTCCCAAAGCCAGGGTGTCCCCCCACCACTATGGGTGTCTCCCCAAGCCAGAGTGACCCCCCCCCACCACTGGTGTCCCCCCCACTCCCCCCATGGGTGCCCCCCCAAGCCAGGGTGACCCCCCACCACTATGGGTGTCCCCACCACTATGGGTGTCCCCCCCTCCCCTCCATGGGTGTCCCCCAAGCCAGGGTGTCCCCCCACCACTATGGGTGTCCCCACCACTATGGGTGTTGTCCCCCCACCACCACTGGTGTCCCCCCCCTCCCTCCAATGGGTGTCCCCCCCAAGCCAGGATGTCCCCCCACCACTCTGGGTGTCCCCACTACCATGGGTGCCCCCCCAAGCCAGGGTGACCCCCCACCACTACAGGTGTCCCCACCACTATGGGTGTCCCCCCCCACAATGGGTGTCCCCCCAAGCCAGGGTGTCCCCCCCCCACCACTGGTGTCCCCCCTCTCCCCATGGGTGCCCCCCCAAGCCAGGGTGACCCCCACCACTATGGGTGTCCCCCCTCTCCCACCAATGGGTGTCCCCCCCAGCCAGGATGTCCCCCCACCCACCACCACTGGTGTCCCCCTCTCCCCATGGGTGTCCCCCCAAGCCAGGGTGACCCCCCACCACTATGGGTGTCCCCACTACCATGGGTGCCCCCCCAAGCCAGGGTGACCCCCCACCACTATGGGTGTCGTGTCCCCCCCCCCATGGGTGTCCCCCCAAGCCAGGATGTCCCCCCACCACTATGGGTGTCCCCCAAGCCAGGGTGACCCCCCCCCACCATTGGAGACAACCCCCCCACTATGGGTGCCCCCACCACCATGGGTGTCCCCCAAGCCAGAGTGTGCCCCCCCCACCCCCCATGGGTGTCCCCCCAAGACACTGTGTCCCCCCCACTGCTATGGTTGCCCCCCCCCACCACCATGGGTGTCTCCCCAAGCCAGGGTGTCCCCCCACCACTATGGGTGCCCCCCTGTGGGTGTCCCCTCACCCAGGGGGCATCCCCCATCCCACCCCAGGTGTCCCCCACCCCGCTGTGGGTGTCCCCCCTCACAACCATAGGTTTCCCATCACCCAAGGAGTGTCCCCACCACCCCCCATGGGTGTCACCCACCCCCACCATAGGTGTCCCCACCACCTCCACAGGTGTCCCCCAAGCCAGGGTGTCTCCCCCACTCTCCCACAGATGTCCCCCACCCCTACCAGGGGTGTCCCCACCACCTCCAGGGGTGTCCCCTCACCCAGGGAGCATCCCCCATACCACCCCAGGTGTCCCCCACCCCACCATTGGTGTCACCCACCCCCACCATGGGTGTCCCCCAAGCCAGAGAGTGTCCCCCCATCCCACCCCAGGTGTCCCCCACCCCACCATGGGTGTCCCCCCCCCCCACGACCACGGGTGTCCCCCAAGCCAGGGTGTCTCTCCCACCCCCCAACGGTGTCCCTCACCCCCCAACGGGTGTCCCAACCCCCAATGGGTGTCCCCCACCCCACCACGAGTGTCCCCACCACCTCCAGGGGTGTCCCCCACCCAGGGAAGCATCCCCCACCCCACCATTGGTGTCCCCCACCCCACCCCAGGTGTCCCCCACCCCACCCCAGGTGTCCCTCACCCCACCATTGGTGTCACCCACCCCCACCACGGGTGTCCCCCAAGCCAGAGAGGGTCCCCCCATCCCACCAGAGGTGTCCCCCCCCCCACCATGGGTGTCCCCCCAAGCCAGGGTGTCCCCCCCCCACCACTGGTGTCCCCCCCCTCCCTCACCACGGGTGTCCCCCAAGCCAGGGTGTCCCCCTCACTGCTATGGGTGCACCCACCACCCCCATGGGTGTCCCTCACCAGTATGGGCATCTCCCCACCACCATGGGTGTCCCCCCAAGCCAGGGTGACCCTCCCCCCCACCATTGGTGTCCCCCCACCACTTTGGGTGCCCCCACCACCACCATGGGTGTCCCCCCAAGCCAGGATGTCCCCCCACCACTATGGGTGCCCCCCTCCCCCATCTGTGTCCCCCACCAGAGTGTGCCCCCCCCCTCCCCCCAGGGATGTCTCCCCAAGCCAGGGTGTCCCCCCACCACTATGGGTGCCCCCCTGTGGGTGTCCCCTCACCCAGGGGGCATCCCCCACCCCACCCCAGGTGTCCCCCACCCCACCATTGGTGTCACCCACCCCCACCATGGGTGTCCCCCAAGCCAGAGAGGGTCCCCCCATCCCACCAGAGGTGTCCTCCACCCCACCATGGGTGTCCCCCCAAGCCAGGGTGTCCCCCCACCACCACTGGTGTCCCCCCCCTCCCTCACCATGGGTGTCCCCCCAAGCCAGGGTGACCCCCCCCCACCATTGGAGACAACCCCCCCACTATGGGTGCCCCCACCACCACCATGGGTGTCCCCCAAGCCAGAGTGTGCCTCCCCCACCTCCCATGGGTGTCCCCCCAAGCCACTGTGTCCCCCCCACTGCTATGGTTGCCCCCCCACCACCACCATGGGTGTCCCCCCAAGCCAGGATGTCCCCCCACCACTATGGGTGCCCCCCTGTGGGTGTCCCCTCACCCAGGGAGCATCCCCCAATCCCACCCCAGGTGTCCCCCACCCCACCATTGGTGTCACCCACCCCCACCACGGGTGTCCCCACCACCTCCAGGGGTGTCCCCCCACCCAGGGAAGCATCCCCCACCCCACCCCAGGTGTCCCCCACCCCACCCCAGGTGTCCCCCACCCCACCATTGGTGTCCCCCACCCCCACCACGGGTGTCCCCCACCCCACCATTGGTGTCACCCACCCCCACCATGGGTGTCCCCCAAGCCAGAGAGGGTCCCCCCATCCCACCAGAGGTGTTCCCACCCCACCATGGGTGTCCCCCCCACCATGACCACGGGTGTCCTCCAAGCCAGGGTGTCTCTCCCACCCCCCAACGGGTGTCCCCCACCCCCCAACGGGTGTCCCCCACCCCACCACGGGTGTCCCCACCACCTCCAGGGGTGTCCCCCCACCCAGGGAAGCATCCCCCACCCCACCCCAGGTGTCCCCCACCCCACCATTGGTGTCCCCCACCCCACCCCAGGTGTCCCCCACCCCACCATTGGTGTCCCCCACCCCACCCCAGGTGTCCTCCACCCCACCATGGGAGTGTCCCCCACCACGACCACGGGTGTCCCCCAAGCCAGGGTGTCTCTCCCACCCCCCAACGGGTGTCCCAACCCCCCAATGGGTGTCCCAACCCCCCAATGGGTGTCCCCCACCCCACCACGGGTGTCCCCACCCCCCACCCAGCGAGTGTCCCCGTCCCTCCTGGTGCCATCACCTCGCATCCAGCAGTTTGGGGTCCAGGGGTGGGTACATGGACCTCACCACGTCGTCCACCCTGCCAGGGGGATGGCATTAGCGCCAGGGGACACCTTGGTGACACCCCCACCCCCACCCCAGGAGCCCCCCTCCACCTGGGGCTGATGCGTTTGGCCACCACGATGATGTCACCCAGGCTGGCAGGGGACTTCACGCGGCTGCCCGACCCCATGGTCATGGCCACCAGCTTCTCCGTCAGCGTGTGGCAGATCTGCAGGGGGTGGGACAACAGCGGTGGGCACCTGGGGCCACCAGTGCCACCAGGACCAGTGGCACCACCAGGACCACCACTGGGCACCACCGGAGCCACCAGTGCCACCAGGACCAGTGGCACCACCAGGGCCACCATTGGGTATCACCAGGGCCACCAGTGCCACCAGGACCAGTGGCACCACCAGGACAACCATTGGGCACCACCAGGGCCACCAGTGCCACCAGGACCAGTGGCACCACCAGGGCCACCATTGGGTGCTACTGGGGCCACCAGTGCCACCCGGACCAGTGGCACCACCAGGACAACCATTGGGCACCACCAGGGCCACCAGTGCCACCAGGACCAGTGGCACCACCAGGGCCACCATTGGGTGCTACTGGGGCCACCAGTGCCACCAGGACCAGTGGCACCACCAGGGCCACCATTGGGTATCACCAGGGCCACCAGTGCCACCAGGACCAGTGATGCCACCAGGGCCACCAAGGCCACCATTGCCACCAGGACCAGTGGCACCACCAGGACCACCATTGGGTACCAATGGGGCCACCAGTGCCACCAGGACCAGTGATGCCACCAGGGCCACCACTGGGCACCACCAAGGCCACCAGTGGCACCACCAGGACCACCATTGAGTACCACCAGGGCCACCAGTGCCACCAGGACCAGTGGCACCACCAGGGCCACCATTGGGCACCACCAGGGCCACCAGTGCCACCAGGACCAGTGGCACCACCAGGACCACCATTGGGTGCTACTGGGGCCACCATTGCCACCAGGACCAGTGGCACCACCAGGGCCACCATTGGGTATCACCAGGGCCACCAGTGCCACCAGGACCAGCGATGCCACCAGGGCCACCAAGGCCACCAGTGCACCAGGACCAGTGGCACCACCAGGGCCATCATTGGGTACCAATGGGGCCACCAGTGCCACCAGGACCAGTGGTACCACCAGGACCACCTCTGGGTGCTACTGGGGCCACCAGTGCCACCAGGACCAGTGGCACCACCAGGACCACCATTGGGTACCACCAGGGCCACCAGTGCCACCAGGACCAGTGATGCCACCAGGGCCACCAAGGCCACCATTGCCACCAGGACCAGTGGCACCATCAGGGCCACCATTGGGTACCACCGGAGCCACCAGAGCCACCAGGACCAGTGGCACCACCAGGGCCACCATTGGGTGCTACTGGGGCCACCAGTGCCACCAGGACCAGTGGCACCACCAGGACCACCATTGGGTACCAATGGGGCCACCAGTGCCACCAGGACCAGTGATGCCACCAGGACAACCATTGGGCACCACCAGGGCCACCAGTGCCACCAGGACCAGTGGCACCACCAGGACAACCATTGGGCACCACCAGGGCCACCAGTGCCAACAGGACCAGTGGCACCACCAGGGCCATCATTGGGTACCAATGGGGCCACCAGTGCCACCAGGACCAGTGGTACCACCAGGACCACCTCTGGGTGCTACTGGGGCCACCAGTGCCACCAGGACCAGTGATGCCACCAGGGCCACCAAGGCCACCATTGCCACCAGGACCAGTGGCACCACCAGGACCACCATTGGGTACCAATGGGGCCACCAGTGCCACCAGGACCAGTGATGCCACCAGGGCCACCACTGGGCACCACCAAGGCCACCAGTGCCACCACCAGGGCCACCATTGGGTACCACCAGGGCCACCAGTGCCACCAGGACCAGTGGCACCACCAGGACCAGCATTGAGTGCTACTGGGGCCACCAGTGCCACCAGGACCAGTGATGCCACCAGGACCACCATTGGGCACCACCAAGGCCACCAGTGCCACCAGGACCATTGATGCCCCCAGGACCACCATTGGGTACCACTGGGGCCACCAGTGCCACCAGGACAAGTGGCACCACCAGGACCACCATTGGGTACCACCAGGGCCACCAGTGCCACCAGGACCAGTGATGCCACCAGGACCACCACTGGGCACCATCAGGGCCACCATTGGGTACCACCAGGGCCACCAGTGCCACCAGGACCAGTGATGCCACCAGGGCCACCAAGGCCACCAGTGCCACCAGGACCAGTGGCACCACCAGGACCACCACTGGGTACCACCATTGCCACCAGGACCACTGGTATCACCAGGGCCACCATTGGGTACCACTGGGGCCACCAGTGCCACCAGGACCAGTGATACCACCAGGACCACCATTGGGTACCACTGGGGCCACCAGTGCCACCAGGACCAGTGGCACCACCAGGGCCACCACTGGGCAGAACCAGGGCCACCAGTGCCACCAGGACCAGTGGTACCACCAGGGCCACCACTGGGTACCACCGGGGCCACCAGTGCCACCAGGACCACCATTGGGTACCACTGGGGCCACCATTGCCACGAGGACCACCAGGTCCAGTGGTACCACCAGGGCTACCATTGCCACCAGGACCAGTGGTGTCACCAGGACCACCCCTGGGTACCACCAGTGCCACTGTTGCCACCAGCACCAGTGACACCATCAGCGCCACCAGTACCACCAGTTCCACCAGTGCCTCTCACCTTCAGGATGGCGATGCAGTGGGACACCAGACCCCTGTGGAGATGGGAGGAGAGTTTGAACCCAGGAGGACCCTCCCACCCTCACCCCCACATCTCCCCAACCTCTGTGCCCCCACCCCGTGTCCCCTAGACCCTTGGGGACATTCCCACCCAGAAACCAGCTTGAGGACCACCCCTTCTTTGGACTGGTGACCCCCACCGGGGTCGTGACCCCCACATGACCTCCATTGTGGGGGGTTGGCACTGCATGGGGGTCCCCCAGCAGTGGCACACCAGGGGGGGACGGGGGGGACACGGGCTTACGAGGCGTCCTCCACCCAATCCTCGTTCTCCAGGATGGCCTCGATGTGGGGGTTGGTGATGACCACATCATCCAGCTCCAGCTCCGAAGGCTCCGATGGGGTCTCAGTGGTCCCCATCAGGTCCACGATGGGTCTGTTGGGGACACGAGGACATCCTTGGGGACATCAAGAGCCACCTCCTTGGGCTCCCCCTGCAATGCCCTGGTGATGCTGGACACGTCATCACAGTATCACAGTATCACAAGGTTGGAGAGGACCTCTGAGATCATCGAGTCCAATCTATAACCCAACACCAACACCAACCCATCATCTAACCCATGGCACTCAGTGCCTCATCCAGTCTCCCCTTAAACCCCTCCAGGGTCGGTGACTCCACCCCCTCCCTGGGCAGCCCATTCCAGTGACCAATCACCCTTTCAGGGAAGAACTTTTTCCTCACATCAAGTCTAACCTTTCCCTGACCAAGCTTGAGTCCCTGCCCTCTGGTTCTGCCACTGGTCACCTGAGAGAAGAGACCAACCCCTGCCCCACTACAACCTCCTTTTAGGGAGTTGTAGAGAGCAATGAGGTCTCCCCTGAGCCTCCTCTTCTCCAGACTAAACTGCCCCAGCTCCCTCAGTCTCTCCTCGTAGGGCTTGTGCTCCAGCCCCTTCCCCATCTTCGTTGCCCTCCTCTGGACACTCTCCAGCATCCTGACATCTTTCCCAAACTGGGGGGCCCAGAACTGGACACAGTATTCAAGGTGAGGCCTGACCAGTGCCGAGGACAGGGGGACGATAACTCCTCTGGTCCTGCTGGCCACACTATTCCTGATGCAGGCCAGGATGCCATTGGCCTTCTTGGCCACCTGGGCACACTGCTGGCTCATGGGGAGCTTCCTGGCCACCAGCACTCCCAGGTCCCTTTCTGCCTGACTCCTCTCCAGCCACTCTGTCCCCAGTCTGTAGCTCTGCATGGGGTTGTTGTGTCCAAAGTGTAGAACCCAGCACTTGGACTCATTAAACATCATCCCATTGGAATCAGCCCAGCTCTCCAGCCTGTCCAGGTCCCTCTGTAGGGCCATCCTACCCTCTAACAGATCAACCCTTCCTCCCAGCTTGGTACCATCTGCATCACCCCCTCGATGGTGCTGAAGGTGTCTCCAGCATCATCTCCACCCCGTGGAGTTTGGGGATGGGGTTTGGGGTCCCTCCCTGTGTGTGTCCCCCCCTCTACTGCCCTGTGGGGACGATGGGAGCGCTCACTTGGTGTCATAGTGGTGCCACAGGTCCTTGGGGTGGCAGTACCGCTGCCGACAGACCACCACCAGTGCCACGAAGGATGCCAGGAAGATGGTGGCCAACACCCCGATGGCCACGATGACGACCGTCTCCATGGTTGGTCCCCACCAGAGCGGTGGCTCAGGCGTCCGGTGACATCCCGGCACGACGGGGCCTGCAGAGATGGGGTGACCAGGGTTGGGTGCTCCAGTCCCAACCCTGCACCCCAAAGCGCCTGCTCGGGACCTGGTGGCACCCAAGGATGGAGCTCGGCCCCAAGGGGGTCCCTCCAGGGGCAGCAACACCTTTGGGGGGGGGGGGGGGGGACTTGGGGGGCAAAAGGGTGATGCTGGGTGGGGGGGGGGGGGGGGCTGCCCCCATCCCACCACCTTGGCCATGGGGACACCGGGCAGGAGGTGGGAGCAGGAGAGCTGGGTCTGGGCCACGTGGGGCTGTGGGGACCCCCAGAGCCAGGGCCCTGTGGGGACCCCCAAAACCTTATCCCTATGGGACCCTGGGGACCCCCAGGGCTTGAGCCCTATGGGGACCCCCAAAACCTTATCCCTATGGGACCCTGGGGACCCCCAGAGCCAGGTCCCTATGGGAACCCCCAAAACCTTATCCCTATGGGACCCTGCGGACCCCCAGGGCTTGAGCCCTATGGGGACCCCCAAACCTTATCCCTATGGGACCCTGGGGACCCCCAGGGCTTGAGCCCTATGGGGACCCCCAAAACCTTATCCCTATGGGACCCTGGGGACCCCCAGGGCTTGAGCCCTATGGGGACCCCCAAACCTTATCCCTATGGGACCCTGGGGACCCCCAGAGCCAGGTCCCTATGGGAACCCCCAAAACCTTGTCCCTATGGGACCCTGGGGACCCCCACAGCCAGGTCCCTATGTGCTGTGGGGACCCCCAGAGCCAGGGCCCTATGGGAACCCCCAAAACCTTATCCCTATGGGACCCTGGGGACCCCCAGGGCTTGAGACCTATGGGGACCCCCAAACCTTATCCCTATGGGACCCTGGGGACCCCCAGAGCCAGGTCCCTATAGGGAACCCCAAAACTTTATCCCTATGGGACCCTGGGGACCCCCAGAGCCAGGTCCCTATAGGGAACCCCAAAACCTTATCCCTATGGGACCCTGGGGACCCCTAGAGCCAGATCCCTATGGGAACCCCAAAACCTTATCCCTATGGGACCCTGGGGACCCCCAGGGCTTGAGCCCTATGGGGACCCCCAAAACCTTATCCCTATGGGACCCTGGGGACCCTCAGAGCCAGGTCCCTATGGGAACCCCCAAAACCTTATCCCTATTTGGCCCTGGGGACCCCCAGAGCCTGATCCCATGGGGATCCCCAGAGACCAGACCCGGGACCCCCAGAGCTGGGTCCCTATGGGCTGTGGGGACCCCCAGAGCCAGGTCCTTATGGGCTGTGGGGCCCCCCAGGGCGTGAGCCCTATGGGAACCCCCAAAACCTTATCCCTACTGGACCCCGGGGACCCCCAAAGCCTGATCCCTATGGGACCCCCAGAGCTCAGAGCCCAGGCCCTGTGGGGCCATGGGGACCCCCAAAGCCTGGCCCCTGCAGGTCTAGAGGGACCCCCATAGCCTGATCCCTGTGGGGCTGTGGGGACCCCCAGGGCTGTGGGGACCCCCAGAGCCTGAGTCCAATGGGGCTATGAGGACCTCCAGAACCTGATCCCTATGGGGACCCCAAAAGTCTGACCCTTATGGGGGCCCCCAAAGCCCTCTCCCTATGGGACCATGGGGACCCCCAGAGCCTGATCTGTACAGGGACCCCAAAAGTCTGATCCCTATGGGGACCCCCAGAGCCCTCTCCCTGTGGAACCCCCAAAGCCTGATCTCTACGGGGACCCCAAAAATCTGATCCCTATGGGGACCCCCAGAGCCTGATCCCTACGGGGACCCCCAGAGCCCTCTCCCTATGGGACCATGGGGACCCCCAGAGCCTGATCTGTACAGGGACCCCAAAAGTCTGATCCCTATGGGGACCCCCAGAGCCTGATCCCTGTGGAACCCCCAAAGCCTGATCTCTACGGGGACCCCAAAAGCCTGATCCCTATGGGGACCCCAAAATTCTGACCATTATGGGGGCCCCCAGAGCCCTCTCCCTATGGGACCATGGGGACCCCCAAAGCCTGATCTTAACAGGGACCCCAAAGTCTGATCCCTATGGGGACCCCCAGAGCCCTCTCCCTGTGGGACCATGGGGACCCCCGGAGCCTGATCCCTATGGGGACCCCAAAAGTCTGACCCTTATGGGGGCCCCCAAAGCCCTCTCCCTATGGGACCATGGGGACCCCCAGAGCCTGATCTGTACAGGGACCCCAAAAGTCTGATCCCTACGGGGACCCCCAGAGCCTGATCCCTGTGGGACCATGGGGACCCCCAAAGCCCTCTCCCTATGGGACCATGGGGACCCCCAAAGCCTGATCCCTATGGGGACCCCAAAATTCTGACCATTATGGGGGCCCCCAGAGCCCTCTTCCTATGGGACCATGGGGACCCCCAGAGCCTGATCCCTACGGGGACCCCAAAAGTCTGACCCTTATGGGGGCCCCCAAAGCCCTCTCCCTATGGGACCATGGGGACCCCCAGAGCCTGATCTGTACAGGGACCCCAAAAGTCTGATCCCTATGGGGACCCCCAGAGCCCTCTCCCTGTGGGACCCCCAAAGCCTGATCCCTACGGGGACCCCAAAACTCTGACCCTTATGGGGGCCCCCAGAGCCCTCTCCCTATGGGACCATGGGGACCCCCAAAGCCTGATCCCTATGGGGACCCCAAAAGTCTGATCCCTACGGGGACCCCCAGAGCCCTCTCCCTGTGGGACTCCCAAAGCCTGATCTGTACAGGGACCCCAAAAGTCTGATCCCTATGGGGACCCCAAAATTCTGACCATTATGGGGGCCCCCAGAGCCCTCTTCCTATGGGACCATGGGGACCCCCAGAGCCTGATCTTAACAGGGACCCCAAAGTCTGATCCCTACGGGGACCCCCAGAGCCCTCTCCCTGTGGGACCATGGGGACCCCCAAAGCCTGATCTGTACAGGGACCCCAAAAGCCTGATCCCTACGGGGACCCCAAAAGTCTGACCCTTATGGGGACCCCCAGACCCTGATCTCTATGGGGACCCCCAAAGCTTGACCCCTGCAGGTCTATAGGGACCTCCAGAGCTGAGCCCCGTGGGGTGGTGGGGACCCCATCCCTGGGGGGTTTTGGGGACCCCTGGTGCCCCCCCTCCCCAGTGCTGTCCCACAGCTCCCATCCCCAGGGAAGGGGGCACCGGAACCCCTGCCCGTGTCAAGCCCAGGGGACCCCCTGCGACCGCTCAGGGGGTGCCCACCCCGTGCTGGAGCTTTGGGGGGGTGGGGGAGACACCCCCATCTCGTTGGTATGGGGTACCCTGCCCCTCCCTACCTGCTGCCACCGCCGGGCACACGGCGACGCCGGTGCCAGGGGGACGGTGCCACTTCCGCACCGCGCGTGCAAACACCGCCGGCTCCCGACCTTTACACCCTGAGTAATGCCAGGGGCCCCCCCCTTTTTGGGAAAGGAGGAGGGGGGGGGGGGGGTGTAACCAGCTCTGCCCCCCCCCCAAATTCCCCAGCACCCACTCCCTTCCCCCCCCCCCCAATCGCCACTCCCACCCCATCACCCTAAATCCCACCTGGATTTTAAGCCAGTTTTGGGGGATTTGGGTTAAATTCCCAGGGTGGGGGCACTTGGCCCCTTTGGCCCCACCCTGGCACAGGGCTGGGGGCAGCGAGGGGGCCCCCCCACCCCCCCTTTTTCCTTCATTCCCACTGTGCTTAATGCCTTAAGAGGGATTTTGGTCACCAAAGCTGGTTCTGCACAGTAACCCCTTGGTGCCTGGGCTTGGGGGGGGGGTGACAGTGCTGGGGGGGGCACCTGAGTCTTGGGGGGGGGGGTACCTGAGCTTCTGGGGGGGTAATAGGGCTGGGGTGGGCACCCCTTTGTCTGGGGGAGGGGGTGGGGTGACAAAGATGGGAGGCATCTCCTGGTCCTGGGGGGGTGGGTTGGGGGGGTGACAAAGCTGGGGGGGGCACCTCCTGGCCCTGGGGGTGGGGGGTGATGGTACTTGGGGGGGGCACCTGGTTTTGGGGGGGTGAGTGGGGGGGTCATAGTACCAGGGGGAGGGGCACCCTTGAGTCTGGGGGGGATGGGTTGAGGGGGTGACAAAGCTGGGGGGGCACCTCCTGGTTCTGGGGGTGGGGGGTGGGGGGGCACCTGGTCTTGGGGGGGTTAGTGGGGGGGTCATAGTACCAGGGGGAGGGGCACCCCCTTGTTCTAGGGGGGTGGGTTTGGGGGGTGACAAAGCTGGGGGGCACCTCCTGGTTCTAGGGGGGGGTGAGTGGGGGGGTAATAGTACCGAGGGGAGGGGCACCCCCTGGTTCTTGGGGGGTGGGTTGGGGGGGGTGACAAAGCTGGGGGGGCACCTCCTGGTTCTGGGGGTGGGGGGGTGATGGTACTCGGGGGGGGCACCTGGTTTTGGGGGGGTGAGTGTGGGGGTCATAGTACCAGGGGGAGGGGCACCCCTGGTTCTAGGGGGGTGGGTTTGGGGGTGACAAAGCTGGGGGGGCACCTCATGGCCCTGGGGGGGGTGAGTGGGGGGGTAATAGTACCGAGGGGAGGGGCACCCCCTGGTTCTTGGGGGGTGGGTTGGGGGGGGGTGACAAAGCTGGGGGGGCCACCTCCTGGTTCTGGGGGTGGGGGGTGATGGTACTCAGGGGGGGCACCTGGTCCTGGGGGGGGGTGAGTGGGGGGGTCATAGTACCAGGGGGAGGAGCACCCTTGAGTCTGGGGGGGATGGGTTGAGGGGGTGACAAAGCTGGGGGGGCACCTCCTGGTTCTGGGGGTGGGGGGTGATGGTACTCAGGGGGGGCACCTGGTCTTGGGGGGGGGAGTGGGGGGGGTCATAGTACCAGGGGGAGGGGCACTCCCTGGTTCTAGGGGGGTGGGTTTGGGGGGTGACAAAGCTGGGGGGCACCTCATGGCCCTGGAGGGGGGGGGTGAGTGGGGGGGTCATAGTACCAGGGGGAGGGGCACCCCCTGGTTCTTGGGGGGTGGGTTGGGGGGGTGACAAAGCTGGGGGGCACCTCCTGGTTCTGGGGGTGGGGGGGTGATGGTACCAGGAAGGGGGCACCTGGTCCTGGGGGGGGTGAGTGGGGGGGTCATAGTACCAGGGGGAGGGGCACCCTTGAGTCTGGGGGGGATGGGTTGGGGGGTGACAAAGCTGGGGGGGCACCTCCTGGTTCTGGGGGTGGGGGGTGGGGGGGCACCTGGTCTTGGGGGGGTGAGTGGGGGGGTCATAGTACCAGGGGGAGGGGCACCCCTGGTTCTAGGGGGGTGGGTTTGGGGGGTGACAAAGCTGGGGGGCACCTCCTGGTTCTGGGGGTGGGGGGTGATGGTACTCGGGGGGGGGCACCTGGTCTTAGGGGGGTGAGTGGGGGGGTCATAGTACCAGGGGGAGGGGCACCCCCTGGTTCTAGGGGGGTGGGTTTGGGGGGTGACAAAGCTGGGGGGGGCACCTCATGGCCCTGGAGGGGGGGGGTGAGTGGGGGGGTAATAGTACCAGGGGGAGGGGCACCCTTGAGTCTGGGGGGGTGGGTTGGGGGGGGTGACAAAGCTGGGGGGCACCTCCTGGTTCTGGGGGTGGGGGGTGATGGTACCAGGAAGAGGGCACCTGGTCCTGGGGGGGGTGAGTGGGGGGGTCATAGTACCAGGGGGAGGGGCACCCCCTGGTTCTGGGGGGGGTGGGTTATGGGTGGTGACAAAGCTGGGGGGGGCCCCCCCTGGTCCTGGGCGCAGGGGGTTGTGGGAGGTGACAGTGCCAGAGGGGGCACCCCTTGATCTTGGGGTGGGGGGGGGGGGGGTGACAGAGCTGGGGGAGCCCCCCATGGTCCATGGAGTGAGGAGTGGCTGTTGGGGGGCCTTGTGAGGGCTTTTTTTGGGGGGGGAAATCACTGCTGGGGGGGGGGCAGTTGCTTCTGGGGGCATCAAGGGGGGCCTTGTGAGGATTTGGGGCAGGGGGAGTCATTTTTTGGGGGGGGGGGCTTGGGTTGCCTGTGAGGTTTTAGGGGGAATTGCTGCTGGGGGGGGGGGGGGCTTGGGGTGGGGGGAGGCACTGCTGGGGTGCCCTGGGGGGATTTGGGGGGGGGAGGCACTGCTGGGGGTGGGGGAGGCAGTTCTGGGGGGCCCTGGGGGGGTTTGGGGGGGGGAGGCACTGCTGGAGGGGGGAGGCAGTTCTGGGGGGCCCTGGGGGGGTTTTGGGGGGGGGGAGTCACTGTTGGGGGGGGCAGCGCTGGGGGTCCTGGGGGGGTTTGGGGGGGGGGGAATCACTGCTGGGGGTGGGGGAGGCAGTTCTGGGGGGCCCTGGGGGGGTTTGGGGGGGGGAGGCACTGCTGGGGGTGGGGGAGGCAGCTCTGGGGGGCCCTGGGGGGGTTTGGGGGGGGGGAGGCACTGCTGGAGGGGGGGAGGCAGTTCTGGGGGGCCCTGGGGGGGTTTGGGGGGGGGGGGGAGGCACTGCTGGAGGGGGGGAGGCAGTTCTGGGGGGCCCTGGGGGGGTTTGGGGGGGGGGGAGGCACTGCTGGAGGGGGGGAGGCAGTTCTGGGGGGCCCTGGGGGGGTTTGGGGGGGGGAGGCAGTGCTGGAGGGGGGGAGGCAGTTTTGGGGGGCCCTGGGGGGGTTTTGGGGGGGGGAGGCACTGCTGGGGGAGGGGGAGGCAGTTTTGGGGGGCCCTGGGGGGGTTTGGGGGGGGAGGCACTGCTGGGGGTGGGGGAGGCAGTTCTGGGGGGCCCTGGGGGGGTTTGGGGGGGGGGGGGAGGCACTGCTGGAGGGGGGGAGGCAGTTCTGGGGGGCCCTGGGGGGGTTTGGGGGGGGGGAGTCACTGCTGGAGGGGGGGAGGCAGTTCTGGGGGGCCCTGGGGGGGTTGGGGGGGGGAGGCACTGCTGGAGGGGGGGGGGAGGCAGTTCTGGGGGGCCCTGGGGGGGTTTGGGGGGGGGGGAGGCACTGCTGGGGGTGGGGGAGGCAGTTCTGGGGGGCCCTGAGGGGGTTTGGGGGGGGGGGAGGCACTGCTGGGGGTGGGGGAGGCAGTTCTGGGGGGCCCTGAGGGGGTTTGGGGGGGGGGGAGGCACTGCTGGAGGGGGTGAGGCAGTTCTGGGTGGCCCTGGGGGGGTTTGGGGGGGGGGAGGCACTGCTGGAGGGGGGGGAGGCAGTTCTGGGGGGCCCTGGGGGGGTTTGGGGGGGGGAGGCACTGCTGGAGGGGGGGAGGCAGTTCTGGGGGGCCCTGGGGGGGTTTGGGGGGGGGAGGAACTGCTGGGGGTGGGGGAGGCAGTTCTGGGGGGCCCCGGGGGAGTTTGGGGGGGGGGGAGGCACTGCTGGAGGGGGGGAGGCAGTTCTGGGGGGGCCCTGGGGGGGTTTGGGGGGGGGGAGGCACTGCTGGAGGTGGGGGAGGCAGTTTTGGGGGGCCCTGGGGGTGTTTGGTGGGGGGGGGAGGCACTGCTGGAGGTGGGGGAGGCAGTTTTGGGGGGTCCTGGGGGGGTTTGGGGGGGGGGGGGGAGTCACTGCTGGAGGGGGGGAGGCAGTTCTGGGGGGCTCTGGGGGGGTTTGGGGGGGGGGAGGCAGTTCTGGGGGGCCCTGGGGGGGTTTGGGGGGGGGGAGGCAGTTCTGGGGGGCCCTGGGGGGGGTTTTAGGGGGGGGGAGTTGCTGCTGAGGGGTCATGGGGTCCCGAGGGAGAAGGGGGGGGGTCATTCCCGGGGATCCCGTATGGCTACAGGAGGGGCTCACTTGGGGGGGTGGAGGGGGGTGGGGGTCCCAAAGTGGGGGATTTGATCGGGGGGGGTCCCGTGGTGGTCCCAAAGGGGGGGTGTTCTGACTCGGAGGGTCCTGAAAGGGGGTCCCACATGGCTCCGAGGGAGGGGGTCAATCGGGGGGGTCCCACATGGCTCCGAGGGGGGGTCCCAAGGGGGGGTCCCAAGGGGAAGTCACTCCCAGGGGTCCCACAGGGCTCTGAATGGGGGGAGGGGGTGGTGTCACTCCTGAAGTTCGATGGGGGGGGGGGGGGGGGGGTGTCTTTCCGGGGGTCCCAAGGGCGGGGTCGCTCCCAGGGGTCCCACTCGGTTCCGAGGGGACACAAGGATCACCCCGGGGGTCCCGGGGGGGGGGGGGGGGAGGGGATATATCCGGACCTCCTGCACAATCCTGAGTGGGGGGGGGGGGTCACTTGTGAGGTCCCGAGGTGGGGGTGTCGATCCTGGCGGTCCCACACGGCTCGGGGGGGGGGCTCAGTCGAGGGATCCCCGGGGAGGGGTCCCGCAGAATCCCGCGCGGGGTGGGGGTCGCTCCTGGAGGTCCAAGGGGGAGCTCTTTCCGGGGGTCCCGAGGGAGCACTGCTCGGGGGGGGGGTCCTGCTCGGCCCCGGGGGGGGGGTCCTGAGGGGATGGGAGAGTCGCTCTGGGCATCCCCGGTGGGTGGGGGGGGGGGGGTGTGGGTGGTTCTCCCCGGGGGTCCCGCACAGCTCCGGGTGGGGGAAGCTCACCCGGGGGGTCCCGAGGAGGGACGGGGGGGTCCCGCATAGCTCCGGATGGGTGGGGGCTCAGGGGGTCCTGAGTGCGGGACGGGGGGTGTCGATCCTGGGGGTCCCAAACAGCTCCGGGTGCTCCGGGTGGGGGAAGCTCACCCGGGGGTCCCGAGGAGGGATGGGAGGGGTCCCGCATAGCATCGGATGGGTGGGGGCTCAGGGGGTCCTGAGTGCGGGACGGGGGTGTCGATCCTGGGGGTCCCGCACAGCTCCGGATGGGAGCTCACCCAGGGGGTCCCGAGGAGGGACGGGGGGGGTCCCGCATGGCTCCGGATGGGTGGGGGCTCAGGGGGTCCTGAGTGCGGGACGGGGGGTGTCGATCCCGGGGGTCCCGCTCACCCGGGGGGGGTCCCGCATAGCATCGGATGGGTGGGGGCTCAGGGGGTCCTGAGTGCGGGACAGGGGTGTCGATCCTGGGGGTCCCAAACAGCTCCGGGTGGGAGCTCACCCGGGGGGTCCCGAGGAGGGACGGGGCGGGGGGGGGTCCCCCATAGCCCTGGATGGGCTGGGACTCAGGAGGTCCTCAGTGCGGGACGGGGGCGTCGATCCTGGGGGTACCGCACAGCTCCGGGTGGGGGACGCTCACCCGGGGGGTCCCGAGGAGGGACGGGGGGGGTCCCGCATAGCATCGGATGGGTGGGGGCTCAGGGGGTCCTGAGTGCGGGACAGGGGTGTCGATCCTGGGGGTCCCGCACAGCTCCGGGTGGGAGCTCACCCGGGGGGGTCCCGAGGAGGGATGGGAGGGGTCCCGCATAGCATCGGATGGGTGGGGGCTCAGGGGGTCCTGAGTGCGGGACGGGGGTGTCGATCCTGGGGGTCCCGCACAGCTCCGGGTGGGGGACGCTCACCCGGGGGGTCCCGAGGAGGGACGGGGCGGGGGGAGTCCCGCATGGCTCCGAATGGGTGGGGGCTCAGGGGGTCCTGAGTGCGGGACGGGGGATGTCGATCTCGGGGGTCCCGCACAGCTCCGGGTGGGGGGGACTCACTGCGGGGGTCCCGATGGGGGGGGGTCGCTCCTGAGGGTCGAGGGGGGGGGGGAGGGGTTGTATTTTTGGGGGTCCCGAGGGAGCCTTGCTCGGGGGTCCAGCCCGGCCCCGGGGCGGTTGTTTGAAATATGACTGGGGGGGGTCCCGGGGAGGGGGAGAGGGGGGCACCCAGGGGTCTCCTGCCTCCATCCCCCCCCCCCCCCCCCCCCCCGCACCTGGAGCCGCGGCTGCCGCACAAGATGGAGCCGGGGCGGGGGGTGAGGGGGGGGCTCGGCCAGCCCGGAGGCACCGCCCCCACCCCGCCCCGAGGGGGCCCGAGGGGGCCCCAAGGGGGCACTGCCCGCCCGACGGCTTGCTTTGTGCCCCTAAGTGTCCCAAAGTGTCCCCTTGCATCCCTAAAGCATCTCCTCCTGTCCCAAAGGGTCTCTTTGAACCCCAAAGTGTCCCCCCTGCACCCAAAGGGTCCTCATCAGGTCCCAAAGTGTCCCCTTGTACCCCTAAAGCATCTCCTCCTGTCCCAAAGGGTCTCTTTGGACCCCAAAGTGTCCCCCCTGCACCCAAAGGGTCCTCATCAGGTCCCAAAGTGTCCCCTTGTACCCCTAAAGCATCTCCCCTGTCCCAAAGGGTCTCTTTGAACCCCAAAGTGTGCCTCTATCCCAAGGTGTCCCCATCGTGTCCCCTTGTGTCCCAAACTGTCCCCCTGCACCCCTAAAGCATCTCCTCTTGGCTCAAAGGCTTTTTGTGCCCCAAAGTGTCCCAGTGTCCCCTTTTACCCCTAAAGTGTCTCCTCTTGATTTAAAGGGTCTCTTTGTGCCCCAAAGTGTCCCCCCCTTGCATTGCAAAGTGTCCCAACCATGTCCCATCCTGTCCCAAAGGGTCTCTTTGAACCCCAAAGTGTCCCCCCTGCACCCAAAGGGTCCTCATCAGGTCCCAAACTGTCTCCTTGTACCCCTAAAGCATCTCCTCCTGTCCCAAAGGGTCTCTTTGAACCCCAAAGTGTCCCCCCTGCACCCAAAGGGTCCTCATCAGGTCCCAAAGTGTCCCCTTGCACCCCTAAAGCATCTCCTCCTGTCCCAAAGGGTCTCTTTGAACCCCAAAGTGTCCCCCCTGCACCCAAAGGGTCCTCATCAGGTCCCAAAGTGTCCCCTTGCACCCCTAAAGCATCTCCCCTGTCCCAAAGGGTCTCTTTGAACCCCAAAGTGTCCCCCCTGCACCCAAAGGGTCCTCATCAGGTCCCAAAGTGTCCCCTTGTACCCCTAAAGCATCTCCTCCTGTCCCAAAGGGTCTCTTTGAACCCCAAAGTGTCCCCCCTGCAACCCAAAGGGTCCTCATCAGGTCCCAAAGTGTCCCCTTGTACCCCTAAAGCATCTCCTCCTGTCCCAAAGGGTCTCTTTGAACCCCAAAGTGTCCCCCCTGCACCCAAAGGGTCCTCATCAGGTCCCAAAGTGTCCCCTTGCACCCCTAAAGCATCTCCCCTGTCCCAAAGGGTCTCTTTGAACCCCAAAGTGTCCCCCCTGCACCCAAAGGGTCCTCATCAGGTCCCAAAGTGTCCCCTTGTACCCCTAAAGCATCTCCTCCTGTCCCAAAGGGTCTCTTTGAACCCCAAAGTGTCCCCCCTGCAACCCAAAGGGTCCTCATCAGGTCCCAAAGTGTCCCCTTGTACCCCTAAAGCATCTCCTCCTGTCCCAAAGGGTCTCTTTGAACCCCAAAGTGTCCCCCCTGCACCCAAAGGGTCCTCATCAGGTCCCAAACTGTCTCCTTGCACCCCTAAAGCATCTCCCCTGTCCCAAAGGGTCTCTTTGAACCCCAAAGTGTGCCTCTATCCCAAGGTGTCCCCATCGTGTCCCCTTGTGTCCCAAACTGTCCCCCTGCACCCCTAAAGCATCTCCTCTTGGCTCAAAGGCTTTTTGTGCCCCAAAGTGTCCCAGTGTCCCCTTTTACCCCTAAAGTGTCTCCTCCTGATTTAAAGGGTCTCTTTGTGCCCCAAAGTGTCCCCCCCTTGCATTGCAAAGTGTCCCAACCATGTCCCATCCTGTCCCAAAGGGTCTCTTTGAACCCCAAAGTGTCCCCCCTGCACCCAAAGGGTCCTCATCAGGTCCCAAAGTGTCCCCTTGTACCCCTAAAGCATCTCCTCCTGTCCCAAAGGGTCTCTTTGAACCCCAAAGTGTCCCCCCTGCACCCAAAGGGTCCTCATCAGGTCCCAAAGTGTCCTCTTGCACCCCTAAAGCATCTCCTCCTGTCCCAAAGGGTCTCTTTGAACCCCAAAGTGTCCCCCCTGCAACCCAAAGGGTCCTCATCAGGTCCCAAACTGTCTCCTTGTACCCCTAAAGCATCTCCTCCTGTCCCAAAGGGTCTCTTTGAACCCCAAAGTCTGCCTCTATCCCAAGGTGTCCCCATCGTGTCCCCTTGTGTTCCAAACTGTCCCCCTGCACCCCTAAAGCATCTCCTCTTGGCTCAAAGGGTCTTTTTGTGCCCCAAAGTGTCCCAGTGTCCCCTTTTACCCCTAAAGTGTCTCCTCCTGATTTAAAGGGTCTCTTTGTGCCCCAAAGTGTCCCCCCCTTGCATTGCAAAGTGTCCCAACCATGTCCCATCCTGTCCCAAAGGGTCTCTTTGAACCCCAAAGTGTCCCCCCTGCAACCCAAAGGGTCCTCATCAGGTCCCAAACTGTCTCCTTGTACCCCTAAAGCATCTCCTCCTGTCCCAAAGGGTCTCTTTGAACCCCAAAGTGTCCCCCCTGCACCCAAAGGGTCCTCATCAGGTCCCAAAGTGTCCCCTTGCACCCCTAAAGCATCTCCCCTGTCCCAAAGGGTCTCTCTGTGCCCCAAAGTTTCCCTATCATCTCCCAAAGTGTCCCCCTGCACCCCTGAAGCGTCTCCTCCTGATTTAAAGGGTCTCTTTGTGCCCTGAAGTGTCCCCCCCCTGCATTGCAAAGTGTCCCTAAGTGTCCCCTCCTGTCCCAAAGGATCTCTTTGTGCCCCAAACTGTTCCTGCTGCACCCCAAAGCATCCCTTTGTGTCCCCTCTGCCCTCCCAAAGTGTCCCCATCCAGTCCCCTTGTGTCCCAAAGTGTCTCCTTGTACCCCAAAGTGTCCCCACTGCATCCCAAAGTGTCTTCATCGTGTCCCAAAGTGTCCCCCTGACCCCAAAGCATCTCCTCCCGTCCCAAAGGCTCTCTTTGTGCCCCCAAATGCCCCTCCTGCATCCCAAAGTGTCTTTGTTGTGTCCTCTCATGTCCCCAGGTACCTCCACCGCACCCCTGAAGCAGCCCCTCATGTCCCACAGTGTCTCTTCATACCCCAAAGTGTCCCCATTGTGTCCCCTCCTGTCCCAAAGTGCCCCCACTGCACCCCCAAAGTGTCCCCTTGCACCCCAAGGCCTTGTGCCCCCAGATATCCCACTGCATCCCAAAAGGTCTCTCCACCTCGAAGCATCCCCACTGCACCCCGAAGCGTCCTTGCTGCGTCCCCAGGTGTCCCCATCACATCCTGAAGTGTCCCCTCTACAACCCAGCCACCCTCCCCAACCCATGGGCTGTTGATCTGCCCTCCTTGTGACCCAAAGCACCTCCACCACCTCCCATCCCTTGATGTCCCAAAGCGTTTGTCTCCCTTATTGTCCCTTTTGTGTCCCAAATCATCTCCATCACGACCCAAAGTGTCCCTATCCCAGAGAGGGGACTCCAGGTGACAGCCTCATGTCCCTCAGGGCATCTGCTCCCTGCACCCATCCCTCCTGCCCCAGGGACACAGGGTTAGGTGACACCAGCCAGGAAAGGTGTCCCAAAGCCCAGGGGACACGGCCACCTCGAGGGTCTGCAGTCTCCCCCCTCTTGGGGATGCAGAGGTCCCCTCATCCTTGTGTGGTACAAGGGGCACATCTTGTCCTCAAGGGCCACCAGGAGCCAAGGGGCACCGAGATCCCACTGTGGTGTCCCCAGGGATGTCCCCATGTCCCCACCAGCCACTCCCTGTCCTCGTGGCCGAACGGGCTCTTTATTTGGGAATACGTTGGTGGGCTCGTGCCGGATGCCAGCTCCGGCTGCGGCACAGCCGGGCTCCTCCCTGCCCACCCCACCGGTGGCACGGTCCCCGTGGTCACTGTTCAGCTGGGCACCTCCATCCCCTTACGTGTGGGGTGCCAGGTCTGGGGGGTGCCAGGTCAGTGCCACCAGCGAGCTGGGGACCACAGGGCTCCATCGTCCCCTCTTGACAGACGGGGACCCCTCCATCCTACGGGAGGATGGGTTCCTCAGGGTGCCCCCAGCTCTGGCACCCACCCCGAGCGAGCCAGGCCCTTCACAGAGCCCACAATTGCCACCACCCATCATCTGAGGTGACGCGTGGCCGAGTCCTTCCCCTGAGATGCCGTTCCCTCGTGTCCCTCACTGCTGGGCTCGTCCCCACTTGGTTTTTAGCCGTCGGGGAAGATGTAGCTGTACTGGTTGAGGATGTGTTCCACCACCTGGTTCTGGAAGACCATGTGCATGGCCATGTTTCCCTCCTCGCTCGCCGGCCGCAGCAGCGTGGGGCCGAAGACGATGGCGACGCTCTGCACTGACATGCGGTTCTCCTCCTTCCACTCGATCACCCTGTGGGGACCAGGGGTGGTGTTGCCCGACAAGGCCCCAGACTCAGGTCCTGGGCCCCTCCCTGCCTCTAGGTTGGGTTTGGGGTGGTGGGGGGGAGCGTGATGGGTGTCACCTGCAGAGGTGGCGGAAAAGGACCTTCATGGTGTCATGGTGGGCGGGCGGGAGGGAGAAAACCAGGTCACGGATGCAACGACCCTTCCTGGTGGGGTCCTGCATCTCTGCAAGGGAGGGAGGACATGGTGGGATGCTGGATTGGGTAGCTGGAGTGTCCGGCCCTGTCCCCATCCCATCCCATCCCATCCCATCCCATCCCATCCCATCCCATCCCATCCCATCCCATCCCATCTCTGTCCCTATTCTCATTCCCATCCACATCCCTATCCCCACTCCCATCCTGTCCCTACTCCCATCCCCATCTCTGTCCCCATCCCAATTTCCATTCTCATCACCATCCCATCCCATTTCATTCCATCCTATTCCCATCCCTGTCCCCATTCCCATCTCATTCCCATCCCCACTCCCATTCCCATTATCTCCATTCCACTCCATCCCCATTCCCATCTCCATCCCATCCCGTCCCTGTCCCTGTCCCCATTCCAATCCCCATCCTCATCTCCATCCCCATTCCATTCCATCCCCATCCCCATCCCCATCCCCATCCCCATCCCCATCCCCATCCCCATCCCCATCCCATCCCATCCCATCCCATCCCATCCCATCCCATCCCATCCCTGTCCCCATCCCCTTGCCCATCCTCATCTCCATCCCCATTCCATTCCATTCCATTCCATTCCATTCCATTCCATTCCATTCCATTCCATTCCATTCCATTCCATTCCATTCCATTCCATTCCATTCCATTCCATCCCATTCTCCATCCCATCCCCATCCCACCCCATCCCATCCCACCCCATCCCACTCCATCCCATCCCATCCCATCCCATCCCATCCCATCCCATCCCATCCCATCCCATCCCATCCCATCCCATCCCATCCCATCCCTGTCCCCATCCCCTTGCCCATCCTCATCTCCATCCCCATTCCCATTCCCATTCCCATTCCATTCCATTCCATTCCATTCCATTCTCCATCCCATCCCCATCCCACCCCATCCCATCCCATCCCATCCCATCCCATCCCATCCCAACCCATCCCACTCCATCCCATCCCATCCCATCCCTGTCCCCATCCCCTTACCCATCCTCATCTCCATCTCCATCTCCATCCCCATTCCATTCCATTCCATTCCATTCCATTCCATTCCATTCCATTCCATTCTCCATCCCATCCCATCCCCATCCCACCCCATCCCACCATCCCATCCCATCCCATCCCATCCCATCCCTGTCCCCATCCCCTTACCCATCCTCATCTCCATCTCCATCTTCATCCCCATTCCATTCCATTCCATTCCATTCCATTCCATTCCATTCCATTCCATTCCATTCCATTCCATTCCATTCCATTCCATTCCATTCCATTCCATTCCCACCCCACCCCTGTCCCCACTCCTCACTGATGGCAGCGATGAACTTGTCGAAGTGGCTGAAGGGCACGAGTGGCTCCAGCAGCTCCCTGAAGAAGAGCTTCAGCGCCCCGGTGACAACGTGGATGTCCTCCCAGCGCCCATCATCCAGGTCCAGGTGCTCGTCTGCGGGGCCGGGCACCACCTCAGGCAGATCCCAGAGCCCGGGGAACGGGCGAGTGCCCCCCTTCCCTCCCTCCCTGGCCAGAGCCCTGTCACTCGTATCCCGTTTGTCCCCCGTTGTCACCGTGGGTGACCTTACCATGCTCCACTTTGTAGCGCAGTTTCTGGATGGTGGCCAGGTTGCCGCTGATCCGGTACAACCCGTCGATGTCCAGACCTGCCAGAGGATGGAGGTGGAGGAAGAGCTCCCGGTTAAGCCCAACCCAACTTGGGATGGGAGATGAGTCACCATCAAGGGAGCTTTGGGCTCCCTCTGTCCCCTGGGAGATGCCCACAGCCGGGTGGCGCGTGGTGACAGCGACCGGTATGGCCGAGGCAGTGCCCGCAGCAGCCAGCGAAGAGTCACAGAATCTTCTGGTTGGAAAAGACCTGGAGACCACCGAGTCCAACCACCCCCATCCTCTGCTAAACCCTGTCCCTCAAAAACTCATCTCCCCGTTTTCTAAACCCCTCCAGGGATGGGGACTCCACCCCCTCCCTGGGCAGCTGTGCCAGGGCCTGAGAACCCTTTTGGTGAAGAAATTCTCCCCAATATCCATCAGACCCTCCCCTGGCACAACTCATGGCCATTTCCCCTTGTCCCATCCCCTGTCACTGGAGAGAAGAGATCAACACTGGCTCTGCCACAGCCTCCTTTCAGGGAGCTGGAGACAGGGATGAGGTCTCCCCTCAGCCTCCTCTTCTCCAGGATAAACACCCCCAGGTCCCTCAGTCTCTCCTCTCAGCACTTGTTCTCCAGCCCCTTCCCCAGCCTCGTTCCCTTCTCTGGACACTCTCCAGCCCCTCAATGTCCTTCTTGGAGTGAGGGGCCCAGAACTGACCCCAGCACTCGAGGTGTGGCCTCCCCAGTGCCCAGGGCAGGGGCACAATCCCTGCCCTGCTCCTGCTGCCCACGCTGTGTCTGATACAGCCCAAGATGCCATTGGCCCTCTTGGCCCCCTGGGCCACTGCTGCCTCATGTTCAGCCCCTGCCAACCAACACCCCCAGGGCCTTCTCCTCCAGGCAGCTCTCCAGCCACTCTGCCCCAAGCCTGGAGCTGCCTGGGGTTGTTGTGTCCCAGGTGCAGGACTCAGCCCTTGGCCTTGTTGACCCTCATCCCGTTGGTCTCAGCCCATGGATCCAGCCTGGCCAGATCCCTCTGCAGAGCCTCCCTTCCTTCAAGCAGATCAACACTGCCACCCAGCTTGGTGTCACCTGCAAACTTGCTCAGGGTGCACTCGATCCCTTCATCCAGATCATTGATGAAGATCTTGGTCAGGACTGGACCCAGCACTGAGCCCTGGGGACACCACTCGTGACTGGTTTCCAACTGGATTGAACTCCATTCCCCACCACCCTCTGGGCCCTCAATCCAGCTGGTTTTTGACCCAGCAGAGGCTGTGCCTGTCCAGGCCAAGGGCACTGGTTTCTCAAGCAGAATGCTGTGAGAAAGGGTGCCCAAGGCTTTACAAAAGTCCAGGAACAGCACATCCAGAGCCTTCCCCTCATCCATTAACGGGATAACCTTGTCATAGAAGATCAGGTTGGTCTGGCAGGACCTGCCTTTCATAATTCCACGTTGACTGGGCCTGATCACCTGGTTGTCCTACATGTGCTGTGTGAGAGCACTCAAGATGATCTGCTCCATGACCTTCCCTCGTACCAAGGTCAAGCTGACAGCCCTTCAATTCCCTGGATCCTCCTTCCGGCCCCTCTTGCAAACGGGAGTTACATTTGCCAGTCTCTGCTCAGTGGCACCTCCCAACCAACCAGGACTGTTGACACGTGAGGGCTTCCAGGGGAAAACCCAACCACCAGGTTTAGGTTTGCCCATCCCCATGCCCCCAGGGTTGTCCCTGTCCCCAAGAGGCTGTACCTCTCCTCTCCACGGTCTGGATGCACTGCAGGACGAAGCGGGGCACCGTCCCCCGCTCCCGCTCGCACAGCGCTTGCAGGGAGCAGCCGAAGACCTGATCTGGAAAGACCAACGGAGGCTTGAGCATGGCCAGGTGACACTGAGGAGATGCCTGGTGGCAGTGCTGGGTGGGAAACGGGGCTGGGGACATCGCAGGAGGGTCTGTGCCCATCACGTATGGCTGAAGGTGATGGGACGTGTCCAAGCCCAGCACCGTGGCGTTGGGTCGTGGTTGGGTTTCGCCACCTCACAGTCTCCCAGCTCTACTCCTGGCTGTCCCGTGAACCTTCTAGACTGGAGACACCTCGAGGGGGTTCAGCCCCATCCCAGCACCCACCCTCGATGTAGCCCCAGCACCCACCCTCGATGTAGCCCCAGCACCCACCCTGGATGTAGCCCCAGTACCCACTCTCATGTAGCCCCCAACAACCACCCTCGATGTAGCCCCAGCACCCACCCTTGATGTAGTCCCAGCACCCACCCTCGATGTAGCCTCAGCACCCACCCTCAATGCAACCCCAGCACCCACCCTCAATGTAGCCCCAGCACCCACCCTTGATGTAGCCCCAGCACCCACCCTAAATGCAACCCCAGCAACCACCCTCGATGTAGCCTCAGCACCCACCCTCAATGTAGCCTCAGCACCCACCCTCGATGTAGCCCCAGCGACCACCCTGGATGTAGCCCCATTGCCCACCCTCGATGTAGCCCCAGCACCCACCCTCGACGTAGCCCCAACAACCACCCTGGATGTAGCCCCAGCACCCACCCTCGATGTAGCCCCAGAGCCACCCTTGATGTAGCCCCAGCACCCACTCTCGACGTAGCCCCAGCACCCACCCTTGATGTAGCCCCAGTGACCACCCTGGATGTAGCCCCATTGCCCACCCTCGATGTAGCCCCATTGCCCACCCTCAATGTAGCCCCAGCACCCACCCTTGGTGTAGCCCCAGCACCCACCCTTGATGTAGCCCCAGCACCCACCCTTGGTGTAGCCCCAGCACCCACCCTCGATGTAGCCCCAGCGCCCACCCTCAATGTAGTCCCAGCACCCACCCTTGATGCAGCCCCAGCACCCACCCTTGATGTAGTCCCAGCACCCACCCTTGATGCAGCCCCAGCACCCACCCTTGATGTAGCCCCAGCACCCACCCTTGATGTAGCCCCTCTCGCGCAGGGACTGCAGCGTTGGCCGCCTCTGCAGGAACTTGAGGAGTTTGTTCCTGACTTTGCTGGAGTCGCTCTCGCTGCTGGCACTGCCCATCCCCTGCCCTGCTGACGGGGACAGGACACAGGTCAGTACTGTCCCAGGAGACTCGACTGCTCCTGGCACACCACGAGGTGCCCACCTCACCGTACCCCATCAATGGCTTTGCCAGAGCCACCCCTGTGCCCATTCCTGTGCTAGGACAGAATCCTGGAATGGGTTGGGTTGGAAGGGACCTCAAAGCCCATCCAGTTCCAACCCCCTGCCATGGGCAGGGACCCCTCCCACTGGATCAGGGGGCTCCAAGCCACATCCAACCTGGCCTTGAACACCTCCAGGGATGGGGCAGCCACCACTGCTCTGGGCAACCTGGGCCAGGGCCTGAACACCCTCATCCTGCGGAATTTCTTCCCAATGTCCAATCTAACCCTTCCCCCTTCCAATTTAAAGTTCCCCCTCATCCTGTCACTCCAGGCCCTTGGAAAAAGCCCCTCCCCAGCTTTCCTGGAGCCCCTTTCAGTCCTGGGAGGCTGCTCTGAGGTCTCCCCAGAGCCTTCTCTTCTCCAGGCTGAACAACCCCAACTCTCTCAGCCTGTCCTCACAGCAGAGGGGCTCCAGCCCTTGGATCATCTCCGTGGCCTCCTCTGGACCTGCTCCAACAGTCCCATCTCCTTCTGTCGTGGATTCCAGAACTCACCTGCTCTCTTCTCCTCCCCCAGCCTCTCCCGGGAGCCGAATTCAGCCCCGCTCTCGGTGTCCTCCTCGCCGGGGAGGTCGTTGCCCTGCAGAAAGGGCACCATGAGACCCCCTGTGCCCGTCCCCGTGGTGGCAGGGTCTGGTGGAGGTGGGGACCCGCTCACCATCCTGCTGATGCTGTCGGCGATCGCCTTCTGCCACGCGGAGATGATCTGCTCCGAGTCGTGCTGGATGAGGAACTCAGAGCCCTCCCGTGTCTTCAGCTGGGGGGGGGGCAGCGGGCAGGGTGAGGACACGGGGTTGCCCATGGTTGGCCACTGCCACTCAGCTTTGGAGGCCAGGTTGGGGCTGAGAACAGCACCCAACTGGTGACACCAGTGACCCCAATTGTTGCGGTTTTCCATGGAGCCAGAGTGGCTGGAAACCTCCTCCCTCTGCAAATCTTGAGTGGAAAAACCCCTCTGGGAGCCTGGACAACCCTTGGTGACCTCTCCATGTCCGAAGGCATTGGACAGTGGCCACCAGCACATCGTGTCCAGCCTAGGGATGTCCCCCAGTGTCCCCGCTGCCACCAACCCCAGCACATCCGCTTCCCCTCTGGCAGGAGGAAGCGGGCACCTGCTGGCATCACCACTGCCCCCTGGACCCCGATGAGTGACCCATGTCCCCCCCACTGTCACCCAGCTCACCTCCAGGACGTGCTTCTTGCTGGACTTCTCCTTGGTGGCCCAGGAGAGGGTGGCCCCGCGCAGCTCCACCGTGTGCTCGGGGGTGGTCAGGGTGCTGGGGTGGCGCTGAGGGAGCAAGGGGACCAGGGTGGCACCACTGGCACCCACCCAGAGGGGGCCAGGGACACCGGGGGTGCTGCACTGGGAGGGGGGGGGGCTGTGGGTTTTCCTCCTCGTGAAGGATGAAAGGAGCAGATGTCCCCATGGGACATCTCTGCCCCTTGGCCTGGCACCAAGGTCTCTGCAGCACCAGGACATCTCTGCCCCAAGAGTGCTGACCCTGTTCCATTGTTGGTGGCCCCATCTTGCAGGTGGTGGCCCTGTCCCATGGGTGCTGGTCCCATTCTGCAGGTTCAGCTCTGTCCCATGGGTGCTGGACTCATCCTGTGGGCTCTGGTCCCATCCCATGGGTGCTGTCCCTGTCTCATGGCTGCTGTCCCCATCCTACCAGGTGCTGCCTTGGAGTGGAAGTTGTGGCCACCAGCTCAGGGACAGCCAGGTCCTACAGCCACCTTGTAGGACACCCCCAGCCCTGCCTGGGCACCCCAAGGGTCTTCAGCTTTAGGGTCCCTCTTGGTGACAGCACCGCAGGGGTGCAGCGGTACGTGGGGAGGAGGGTCTGGGTGGTGGTCCCCAGGGGTTTTCACAGGGGTAGAGCATCAGAACCTCTCGCTCTCCCCACATCCTGGGTTTTGGGGTGCTTTGGTCATGATTCCACTCCACCCAGCCCCACTCCATTCTTGTCAGGGGGTTCTCCAGCAGAGTCCCAGTGGTGGGACCAGCACTGTGTCCTCCTCCACAGTGTGGGACCCCCCCCCCCTCCTTCCCTTTTCACCCTCTCCTTTCCTTGTCACCGTCACCGCAGGGTTTTGCAAGACCCATGAGCAGTTTCTGCATCCGGCAGCAGATGCTGAGGAGGGGGGGCTGGGGGGGCTGGGTCAGGGATCACTTCCACCCCAGCTGGCCCTGGTGAGCTGTGGGTGCTCAGGAGGACACCCTGACAGTGGACCAGGTCCCACACAGGGGGAGTGGGGGTGTGCCAGGGGACGTGCTGACCCAATCCCATGGGTGCTGACCCCATCCCATGGGTGCTGGCCCCATCCCGTAGGTGCTTGTCCCTTTCCATAGGTGCTGGGCCCTTCCCATTGGTGCTAGCCCCATCCCATGGGTTCTGGCTTCATCCCAAGGGTGCTGATCCCATCCCATGGGTTCTGGTCCCATCCCATGGATGCTGGCCTCTTCCCGTAGGTGCTGATCCCTTTCCATAGGTGCTGGCCCTATCTCATGGATGCTGGTTCAATCCCATAGGTGCTGGCCCCATCCCATGGGTGCTGGTCCCTTCCTATTGGTTCTGGCCCCATCCTATAGATGTTGAGCCCTTTCCATAGGTGCTAGCCCCATCCCATGGGTTCTGGCCCTATCCCATGGGTGCTGACCCCATCCATGTGTCCTGGTCCCGTTCCATGGGTTCTGCCCTCATCCCATGGGTGCTGGTCCAATCCCACAAGTGCTGGTCCCATCCCATGGGTGCTGGTCCCATCCCGTGGGTGCTGGTCCCATCCCAAGGGTGCTGGTCCCATCCCATGGGTGCTGGCCCCATCGAGGCCGTTGGAGCTCTTACCAAGGCACCAGCAGCCGAGTGCTTGGAGTCCTTGAAGAAGGTGAGGATGCCCCCCTCCAGCACAGTCCAGGAGGAGCTCCAGTTCTTCCTGGGGAGCAGAGCAGGGGTCACACTGGGAGATGGCACAGCCCCTGCCCCCTGTGCCCCCTGCGCCCCCTTCTCCGCTGGCAGGGGACACCGGGCTGCGCTTACCGGAGCCGCTTCCCCCTCTCCACTGTCTTGGTCCTGTTGAGCACCCCAGCTTTTTCCAGGCTCTTAAACTGGAAGGAAAAGCACGGGGCAGGGTGTCAGGTTTCTCCCCTGCCCTCCCTGGTGCCAGGGTGACTCCCCAAGGTGCCCACCTTCTCCTCCTTGAGCCCTGGTGCTGCTGGCGCGACGCTGTGCCAGGCAAAGAGCCCGCTGTCCTGGCTGGAGCCGCTGCTGGCCCGCTGCTGGCGGCTGCCAGGTGGCACCTGGGGACAGAGGGGGTGATGCCCGATGTGCCTGTGCCAGGTGGGTGCTGGGCTTCACACCCGCTGCACCCCAGAATCTCTGCCCCCTGCTCCTGGAACTCCATGAGGATGCTCGGCCCCCACCAGACACCTCTGTCCTCATCTTTGTCCCTGTCCTTATTCCTGTCCCCATTCCTGTCCCCCTCTCTGTCCCTGGCCCCATCCTGGTCCCTATCCCTGACTATATCCCCATCCCTGTCCCTGCTCCCGTTCCCACCTGGGCCTCAGCTTTGTCCCTGTCCCCATCCTCATCCTCCTCCCTGTTGCTCTGCCCATCCCCATCCCTGTCCCCATCCTTGTCTTCACCCACATTCCCATCCATATCCCCATCCCTCTCCCCATCCCTGTTCCCATTCCTGTCCATATTCCCATTGCTATCCCTGTCCCTGTCCCCATCGCTATCCCTATCCCACCCCTGTCACCATCCCTGTCCATATTCCAATCCCCATCTTCATCCCATCCCTGTCACCATCCTTGTCCATATTCTTATCCATATCCCCATCCCAACCCCCATCCCCTCTCCATCTCCATCCCCATTCCCATCTCCACCTCCATTCCCATGTCCATCTCCACCTCCACCTCCACCTCCACCTCCATCCCCATCCCCATCCCCATCCCCATCCCCATCCCCATCCCCATCCCCATCCCCATCCCCATCCCCATCCCCATCCCCATCCCCATCCCCATCCCCATCCCCATCCCCATCCCAATCCATCCCAATCCATCCCAATCCATCTCCATCCATCCCCAATCCCAATCCATCTCCACCTCCATCTCCACCTCCATCCCCATCCCCATCCCCATCCCCATCCCCATCCCCATCCCCATCCCCATCCCCATCCCCATCCCCATCCCCATCCCCATCCCCATCCCCATCCCCATCCCCATCCCAATCCATCCCAATCCATCTCCATCCATCCCCATCTCCATCCCCATCCCCATCCCCATCCCCATCCCCATCCCCATCCCCATCCCCATCCCATCTATCCCCATCCCCATCCATCCCCATCCCCATCCCCATCCCATCTATCCCCATCCCCATCCCAATCCATCCCAATCCATCCCAATCCATCTCCATCCATCCCCATCTCCATCCCCATCCCCATCCCCATCTCCATCCCCATCCCCATCCCCATCCCCATCCCCATCCCCATCCCCATCCCCATCCCCATCCCCATCCCCATCCCCATCCCCATCCCCATCCCCATCCCCATCCATCCCCATCCCCATCCCCATCCCATCTATCCCCATCCCCATCCATCCCCATCCCCATCCCATCTATCCCCATCCCCATCCACCTCCATCCCCATCCCCATCCCCACCTCCATCCCCATCCATCCCCATCCCCATCCCCATCTCCATTCCCTCTCCGTACCGTGTCGGAGGTGAAGTTCTCGGGGTAGAACACGGCTCCTTCGTGGTAGCTGTGCCCGTACCAGCCCGGGGATGAGCCCAGCTCCTCAGAGCTCCTTGGGGACAGACCCAGAGCAACTCCCTGATCATAGGAGCCCACGGGTGAGTAGTCCTCCTCGGGATAAGCCTCCAGCTCATCTGGAGACAGGCCGGGATAGTCTGTTTCTGGAGTAGGTGGCTGGAAACAAGAGCCAAGTCAATGTTTTGTGCCCCTCAAAGAGCATCCACATTCCCAAGCCATGGCCAGCCCAGGTGAGGGCTGTCCCCATCTCCATCTCAATCATCTCCATCTCCACCGTCTCCATATCCACCACCCCATCTCCATATACAGCCCCCCCATCTCCACCTCCAACCCCATCTCCATCTCCATCTCCATCTCCATCTCCATCTCCATCTCCATCTCCATCTCCATTCTCATCCTCTTCTCCAGCTTCGTTCTCCATCTCATCTCCATCTCTGTCTCCTTTTTTCATCTCCATTCAGCTCTCCATCCTTATCTCCATGTCTATCTCCAACCCTTTCTCATCTCCATCCCCATCTCCCTCTCTGTCTCTATTTCCATCCCTGTTTCTATCTCTTCTTCTACACGCTCATCTCCATTTCCATCTCTGTCTCCATCTCTGTTTCCTTTTTCCATTCTGTCCCTGCCTGCATCTCCATCTCCGTCTTCATCTCCAGCTCCATCTCTTCTGCATCTCCATCCCCATCCCCATTTCCATCTCTTCTCCATCTCCATCTCCACCTCCATCCCTGTCTGCATCTCCATCTCCATCTCTTCTCCAACTCCAGCTCCACCTTAATCTCTTCTGCATCTCAGCCTCCACCTCCATCTCCACCCTATCCCTGTCTCCATCTCTTCTCCACCTCCACCACCACCTTAATCTCTTCTCCACCTCCACTTCCATCCCTGCCTCCACCTCCATCCCCATCTCCATCTCCACCTCCATCTCCATCTCCATCTCCATCTCCAATCTCCATCTCCATCTCCAATATCCATCTCTATCTCCATCTCTATCTCTTCTCCACCTCCACCACCACCTTAATCTCTTCTCCACCTCCATCCCCATCTCCACCTCCATCTCCATCTCCATCTCCATCTCCATCTCCATCTCCATCTCCATCTCCATCTCCTTCTCCATCTCCATCTCCACTCTTCTCCACCTTCACCACCACCTTAATCTCTTCTCCACCTCCACCTCCATCCCCATCTCCACCTCCACCTCCACCTCCACCTCCATTGCCATTGCCATCGCCATCCCCGTCTCCATCTCCATCTCCATCTCCATCTCCATCTCTTCTCCACCTTCACCACCACCTTAATCTCTTCTCCACCTCCACCTCCATCCCCATCTCCATCTCCATCTCCATCTCCATCTCCAATCTCCATCTCCATCTCCAATATCCATCTCTATCTCCATCTCTATCTCTTCTCCACCTCCACCACCACCTTAATCTCTTTTCCACCTCCACCTCCATTCCCATCTCCACCTCCACCTCCATCTCCATCTCCACCTCCATCTGCATCTCCACCTCCATCTGCATCTCCATCTCCAATCTCCATCTCCATCTCCATCTCCATCTCCATCTCCATCTCTATCTCTTCTCCACCTCCACCACCACCTTAATCTCTTCTCCACCTCCACCTCCATCCCCATCTCCATCTCCATCTCCATCTCCACTCTTCTCCACCTTCACCACCACCTTAATCTCTTCTCCACCTCCACCTCCATCCCCATCTCCATCTCCATCTCCATCTCCATCTCCATCTCCATCTCCATCTCCATCTCCACTCTTCTCCACCTCCACCACCACCTTAATCTCTTCTCCACCTCCACCTCCATCCCCATCTCCATCTCCATCTCCATCTCCATCTCCACTCTTCTCCACCTTCACCACCACCTTAATCTCTTCTCCACCTCCACCTCCATCCCCGTCTCCACCTCCATCCCCATCTCCACCTCCATTGCCATCGCCATCGCCATCCCCATCTCCATCTCCATCTCCATCTCCATCTCCATCTCCATCTCCATCTCCATCTCCATCTCCATCTCCATCTCCATCATCTCCATCTCCATCTCCATCATCTCCATCTCCATCTCCATCTCTTCTCCACCTTCACCACCACCTTAATCTCTTCTCCATCTCCATCCCCATCTCCACCTCCATCCCCATCTCCATCTCCACCTCTATCCCCATCCCATCCCCTCACCCCGTGCCGTGCTGGTTGCTCACCCTCTGCTCCATGTGGCCGGACCGCATCACCCCAGGCTGGGTGTCCTGGGAGGAACCTCCGTCTCCCACATGGGGGGGGTCCCACGACGTCTCACCTGTCACTGAGTTATAGAAGAACACCTGTCCGCTGCCTTGGTCCGTGTGCTGCTCCCACCCGGGGACCTGCGGGCTGCGGCCGAGCGAGGAGGCCGGAGAGGCCGCGGGACTCACTCCGTCTTCCACCTGCCCAAAGGGACAATCCCAGGTGGTCTCGCCCGTCACCGGGTTATAATAAAACAAACGTCCACTCTCGGTGTCCGTGTGGGTTTCCCAGTCTGAGGTGGAGCTTCCGGGCTCCTCCGTGGTGGCACCGGTGGCTGCAGCTTCTTCCCGCAGCTCCTGGATGTTGAGGTAGATGGGGACTGGTGGCTCCTCCTGCTCCTTGCGCGCCTGGAGAGGACACGGATGGGTGCTGCGGCTGGTGATGGGTGCTGTGAGCCGTGGGGGAAGGGGATGGTGTTCCTGGGTGGTACCCATGGGTGAGGGTGCCAAGGAGATGGATCCTGCTCTGCCCTGGCTGCTGGGACGTCCCTCCTGCCCGGGCACCCAGCAGGTGCTGCCCTGAGACACCTCCTCGCGTGGGGCAGGAGCTGCAAGTGATGGGATGGGATGGCTTGGTGGTGGGAGAGGGCACCTACAGCACCCACTTGGGGCAGGGAGCACCCAGTTGGCAGCAGGAGTCCTGTCTGAGCACGTAGAGAGTTTGGGCACCTTGGTCCCTGGTGTCAGCACCTGCATCACCCGCTGAGCCTGCACCCCCAGGATCTGCTGCCGGGGCATCGGCACCAGCACCCCAGAACTTGTATGAACATCATCTGCACCCACATCTTCTGAAGCCACATCGCTGGTGTCAGCACCCAGCACTTGTATCCACTCCATCTGCACCCACGTCATCGGTGTCAGCACCCAGCCAGTTGTGGCTGCATCCTCAGCACCCACATCAGCCCCAACACTCCCAACGTGTCCATCACCTGCACCCCCAGCATCGTCACCCACCTCACTGGCGTCAGCACCCAGTGCTGGCACCCACGCTGCCTGCACCCTTGACATCAGCACCCTGGGACGTCTCCAACACCGACACAGCACCCTCAACATCATCATCACCCTCTACACCAGCACCCCAGGACATCTCCAGCACCCTCAATATCATCATCACCCTCTACACCAGCACCCTAGGACATCTCCAGCACCCTCAACATCATCATCACCCTCTACACCAGCACCCCAGGACATCTCCAACACCCTCAACATCAGCACCTTGGGGTGCTTCCAAAACCCACTCCATCCCCCTCAACAGCAGGACCCTCAACAACAGCACCTTGGGACAGCTCCAACACCCACACCACCTGCACCCCCAGACTCTTCCCTCCCGTTCCCACCACCCACACCACCACCCACAGCCCCCACCACCCACCCAGCACCCTGAGCCCCCCCGTGAGCAGAGCTGGATGCTGAGGCCAACAGCTCCCCCACCATGTCCCAGAATTAGGCCCCGTGCTCCCTCGCTGTGGCTGCCCCCGCCGTGGGGTCCCTCAGGGTGGGGTTGGACGTGTCCCTGGGCCCATGTGGCCGCGGGTGGGTGGCTGTGGCTGGGACTCCCCCGCTGGCACCCTTTGATCTCCCCGGCTTTACAGCCCCTGACCCTCCCTCCAACGGCCGCGGGGACAAAGTTTCCCAACCCTGGCCCTTCCCATCACCCCGGGGTGGGGGAAGACAGTGGGTTGTGTCCTTGGGGTCACCTTGGAGAGAGTGGCACAGCAGAATGAGGGTCCCCAGGACACCCCCATCACCCTCCATCCCACCACCCCCCTGGCCATGGTGAGTAGGGCTGGAAACCCAGCACGAGAGGGCACCACTGGTTTGGGGACAGGGGACACAACGATGGGGGACCCTGGCATGGAGCCCCCCCAGCACCTCCTTCTCTCCCATGGCAGCATCCCTGGGGGTTCCTCTCCCGATGAGGGGGACCCCTTGTCCACTTGGGATGGGCATCCTGGCACCCATGGGTACCCAGTGCCACCTCCGCAGCGTAAACACCCAGGAGGGATCTCGGATTGGGGCGGGGTGTGGGGTGACCCCACAACATCACCCCCCCCCTCCCCAATCCCCCAGCACCCATGGGTGCTGCCTACCTTCCCCAGGTGCAGCAGCCGCGACACCCGGCTACGGGAGCGCTGCCGAGCGCCCGACCCCCGCTCGCCCATCTCGGGGGGCACCGTCGGGGTGGGGACACCGCGAGGCCCCGGGGGCACCGATGGCGCCTGTGCCGGGCCCCGCGTCGGCCGCGCTTCCTCTTGGGGTTCGGGGAGCGGAAGAGCCACCTCCGAGCCCTCCAATTGGGGCAGAATTGGCTCTTTCTTTTTGGGGGGTGTTGTCACCCCATCACCCGTCGGCGTCACCTGCTCCGGCACCACCGAGATGTCACCACACTGGGACGGTGCCGTGGTGGAGATCTCCCCCCCCAACCCCCCAGATCTAGGTTGGCCCATCCGGCACGGTGCTGCTCCACCACAACAGCACCAGGGGTCCTGTGTCCCCCCCACCTCCAACTCCAGGATCACCCAGTCCTCGAGGCCACCATGGTGGTGGCCATGGCAAGACCCCATCATTGCCAATCCCAGTTGGGTTTGGCACTGGTTGGGTTTAACCAGGGGAAGGGGAAGATCTGGTGGTGGCGTTGGGGACCACGCTGGGTCTGTCCCCAAGGAGGGGGATTGGTGGCTTTTTGGGGTGCAAAATGCTCTAGGGCTTCACCCAGCATGGTTGGGGTCACAGGGTGTCAAATGGGGTGTAAACCCCACTCCCTTCCTCCAGCAGCCCTCCACCAGCACAGCACCCTCCAAGTGGGGGACAGATGGGCTCAGGGTGCTGTGGGTGCCTGGGGTACCCCAAAAAGAGGTGCTGGGTGAGACAAGAATGCAAGACACACCCCCCCCCTCCTCTGCCATCACCCAGTGGCAAGAAATGGGCTGGGGGTGCCCCCCACCCTTGGGTGCTCCCCATATGAGAGCTGGTTGGGGTCACCAAGGGCCCATTGCTACTCACTGGTATGGGGCGAGCGTGGGTCTGGGGGTGTCAGGGGGACCTGCTGGAGCTGGGGAGCACCCAGCACCCACCTGGGGCCCTTGGGTGCTGCGCCCAGGTGAGGCACCCGCCCCTCAGGAGGAGGCACTGCCCTGTTAACCCCTTTCTGCCTCCTCTTGCCCTGGGAACGCTGTCAGGGTGGGGTGTGGGACCTTCTCAAAGACCCCTGGGTGGCACCGAGCCCCGCCCTGGGGACATCAGACATTGCTGGCACGAGGGCTCTGAGCATGGTGGGACCCTACTGGGAGGGCAAAGGGGGGTATACTGGGAGAGCCCTGCACCCATGGGTGGGGAAACTGAGGCACGGAGCAGGGAGGGGCTGGGAAGATGCTCAGTGGGGGCTTTGCTCACCCCCCCAGGGTGCACAGGTTTGTCCATGGGGTCAGCTTGGAGGGGGGACATGGGGGGGGGGGAGGGGGTGTCCCATGGTGGTGGCAATGCCAGGGAGCCCCTGGGTGCCACCCCACCGCGTGTGTGGGGATGTGGGGTTGTGCTGGAAGAGGACATGGGGCATCGAATCAGTTGGGGCACCCAGGGGTCCTGCCCTCCCCCCACCCTTTGGGGATGGCACCGGGGGTGTCACCGTACCTGGGCTGCTTGGCCAGACCCCGGCCACCTCCTGGCTGTGTCCCTGTCCTTGCCGGGGTTGTAGAGGGTCTCGGAGCGGCTCTTGCCGAGTGGGCGAGTGTGTCCCGGGGGGTCCCCATGTGACCCTGCAGAGGTGGCACCGTGTGGCACCGGTGTCACCCACGCCAGGTCATCCAGGGAGTGCGAGGGGCGCACGGGCTCGGTGGGGTGGGGGCTTGGTCCTGGGGGAACCCGAAAAGAGCTGAGCGCTGGCAGCGAGTCCCTGGTGGGCCCTGAGTCCCTCCTGGACCCTGAGTCCCTTGTGGGCACCAAGTCCTTCCTGGGCAACGAGTCCTTCAGGAGCATCGAGTCTCCCTTGGGCCTCAAGTCCTTGATGGGCACCAGATCCTGTCTGAACCCCAAGTCCCTTGTGGGCACTGAGTCCTTCCTGGACCCCAAGTCCTTCGTGGGCACTGAGTCTCTCTTGAACCCCAAGTCCTTTGTAGGTACCAAGTCCCTGGTGGGCACAAAGTCCTTCCTGGACCCCAAGTCCCTTGTGGGCACTGAGTCTCTCCTGGATCCCAAGTCCTTCGTGGGCACCAAGTCCCTGGTGGGTACAAAGTCCTTCCTGGACCCCAGGTCCTTCCTGGACCCCGAGTCCCTGGTGGGCACCGTGCACCCTCCAGGCGGCTCCTCCGTCTCGGTGGCACCGATGAAGCGATACTCATAGCCCAGTGGCTGCTGTGGGGCGAGTGGGGCTGGACCTGTCTCGACGTGTCCCGGCGTTGGGGGGTCGAGCGTGGCCGGGGTGGCGATGGGGGGCAATTCCTTCACGTACTGGGCAGGGATGTAGAAGGGCCGGGCGTCCCCGCTCCTCTTGACGTGCCACCAGTGGTGGTTGGTTCGTTTGAGGAGCACGTAGCGCTCGTTGGGTTTGATGGAGACCAAGGTGCCATCCTTGGCTCGGTACTCGAAGCCGTATTCCACCAGCACCAACGCCTCCTCCGCCGGCACCGCCGCCTCCATGGTCGCGCCGGTGCCTCCGCCTGCGGGAGACGGAGCAGGGGATGGGTGAGAACATCTCCCAACCCCTCTTGGAACGGTGTGAGGACCCCAGAAGGAGCTGAGTTGGGGGGGTTCCTGCTGAGCCCCAACCACAGATGTTCTCCAAACTGCTCAAACCTGCTCGGAACACTGGGATTGCCACCACCGTCCTTGTCCTCACCCATCACCCCGAGCCACCAAGCCCTAGGTCACCCAAACCATCGAGCCCCAAGCCCCTGAGCCCCCCAAGCCACCGAGCCCCCCCAAAAAGCCACGGAGCCCCCCAGTCTCACCTCCAGCTGGCGTTGGGGCGCGGGCACGGCCGCGCAACAGGTCCCGCTCGTGCCCGCGTTGGGCTGGTCCCAACTCGCCCTGGTTTCCTGCTGGCGCCTCGTCGAAAGCCGGGGTTGGGCTCCACGTTGGGTGCTCGGCCCCCCCACCCCCAGCCTGAGGAGAAGGGGTGGGAGGGGAAGGGGCGACGGTGGAGTTGGGATCTGCTGCTGCTCAGATGAGGAAACGGCTCCTCGGGAGGTTCCTGCTGCAGGAAGGGCCCTGCCCCACAGCTGAGCCGGGATCTGAGCTGGATCCGGCACAACCTCCCTGGGCAGGGGGATGGGACCCCCCAGCCCTGGGGGAGCTGCCTTGGCTTTCGGCCCCCACGTCAAGGAGGGTCCCGGTGCTGGTGGGTGCTCCCCAAACCCTCCTGGGAACTGGGGTGGTGGGGAAAGTGGGGGGAAAGAACAACTGGAGGTGGTGACAGCGGTGGGGAGAGGATGGGAGGGGAAAGGGGGTGAGGAAAATGGGGAAGGGTCCCCCAATCGCCCTGCAAAAGCCAGGAGGGAGGATGGAGGATGGGAAGGGAGGGTGGAGAATGGACAGGAAGAATGGAGGATGGACAGGGGGACGAAGGATGGACAGGGAGGATGAAGAACGGGAAAGGAGGATGGAGAAAGGTCAGGAGGATGAAGGACGGACAGGGAGAATGGAGGATGGGAAGGGAGGATGGAGGAGGGGAAAGAAGGATGAGGAACAGGAAGGAAGAATGGACTAGGATAATGAAGGATGGGAGGAGAGGATGAAGGATGGACAGGGAGGATGAAAGATGGGAAAGGAGGATGAAGGATGGAGAGGGAGGATGAAGGATGGAGAAGGAGGATGAAGGATGGAGAAGGAGGATGAAGGAAGAATGGAGGATGAAGGATGGAGAGGGAGGATGAAGGATGAGAAGGGAGGATGAAGGATGGAGAGGGAGGATGAAGGATGGAGAAGGAGGATGAAGGATGGAGAAGGAGGATGAAGGAAGAATGGAGGATGAAGGATGGAGAGGGAGGATGAAGGATGAGAAGGGAGGATGAAGGATGGAGAGGGAGGATGAAGGAAGAATGGAGGATGAAGGATGGAGAGGGAGGATGAAGGATGAGAAGGGAGGATGAAGGATGGAGAGGGAGGATGAAGGATGAGAAGGGAGGATGAAGGATGGAGAGGGAGGATGAAGGATGAGAAGGGAGGATGAAGGATGGAGAGGAAGGATGAAGGATGGGAAGGGAGGATGAAGGATGGAGAGGGAGGATGAAGGATGGGAAGGGAGGATGAAGGATGGGAAGGGAAGGGAGATGAAGGACGAGAAAGGAGGATGAAGGATGGAGAGGGAGGGTGAAGGATGAGAAGGGAGGATGAAGGATGGGAAGGGAAGGGAGATGAAGGATGGAGAGGGAGGATGAAGGATGGGAAGGGAGGATGAAGGATGAGAAGGGAGGATGGAGGATGGGAAGGGAGGATGGAGGACAGGAAGGAAGGACAGGGAGAATGAAGGATGGATGGGGAGGACAGAGAATGGACAAGGAGAAAGGATAGGGAGGATGAAGGATGGAGAGGACAGGAAGAGAGGATGGAGGATGGACTGGGAGGATGGAGGACAGGCAGCATCCCTGTCCCCAACCTTCCTCCCGCAGAGATGCAGCACCGGCCCGGGGCTGGGATTCAGAGAAGCAAACGCCCCAGACAGCTTCACTCATTGTTAAATAAACTTTAATAACTTTTGCATGGGAAAAGGTGAAAGGAAAATAAAATTTCTTCCAAGGATTAACAGCAGCAGGCGGGGAGGAGCCCGGCTCTTCCCTCCCCTCTCTTCCTGGAGGCGGCGGCGATGGGTGAGAGCTCCGAGCGGGAGGTGCTTGCTGGACCCTGGCACCCACAGTTCCCCCAGGTGAGGTCCCTAAAGGCACAAGTGTCACTTTGTCCCCTCCCAGCTCAGACCAGCTTGTGCAAAACCCCCACGTAAAAAAATACCCTTTTATTTTTTTCAGTACCGAACATCCTAAAAAACTAGAGCTTTAATCAATGTCAGTTATCCACACCCTAGATTGGAAATCCAGATTCACACCCTGGAAAGACGTTGCTGCGTTTCCACCAGGAGGGGATAAACCAGTTTGGCACCAAGAGGGGGACTGGGAGCATCCCCGAGTCGGGGGGGGTGGATCTCACCAGCCCCACTGCGGGGCAGGAGCCCCCTGGGCCGCATCGCCCAGCACCAGTCCCAGGGCAAGACCGGCTGCAGGATCAGCTCCTGGGCAGAGAGGTCTCTTCTCTGCTGGTCTGGCTGGAGGAGAAGCCAAGGGTGGTGTCACGGAGGGGCCCTGGGTGCTACAGGCCTGGCTCCACGTTGGCCTCCGCCTCCAGCTTCCGCTGGTACCTGTGCCGGCGCTCGCAGCGGGGACACGACCGGGCACGGGCTTGGCAGTCCCGGTGGAAGACAGTTTTGCATTCACTGCACCTGGGAGAAACCAAGAGGGGAAAGAAAACCCCCCCAATCTGTTGGTGAGAAGAGAGCAGAGACCCAAAACCCTCCCCACCAACCAGCCCTGGGGACAGTTCCCTGTCCCCGTTTCGCTGAGCAAAGAGCCCTTGGCCCCGGCGTGAAGCAGCTGCAGGTCGAGATGAGCCTTGGTGAGAGGAACTGCTGCCCCAGCAGAACATCCCCCTCCAGGCAGCTGGGAGCAAAAGCAGCAGCTCACCCAGAAAGAGCCTTGTGGGTGGCTGCAGATGAAAGAGGGAGATGTAGAAGTGAGGGTTTTTTTCCAACAAAGCTTTCAAGGCTGAGACACCAAACCCTGCGCTGGTGCAGGGGGTGAGAGCCCGGCTGGGGATGCATCACTGGGGGAAGGGGGGGGGGGGGATGCAGCTCAGTGCCTTCTGCTCATGGGGTGCAGCCCAGGAGACCCCTCGACCCCGAGGTGGGACCTGCAGGGGGCAGGGACACTGCCTGGGGACACTGGAGCTGCGGGGAAGGGGTTGCCTTTAAATTGAGGGAAGTCTCCTCGAGCACCCGCCCAGGACCTCCCTTGCTGTGGCCAAGAGCCAGAGCTGGAATGTAAACAGCCAGGAATTACACCTTGCACAGGGTTGGTGGGGAGGAGACACCCAGCTCTCCTGAGTCAACAGATGAAAAGGCTGAGCTACAGAGGCCAAATTCACTCCTCACCCCTGCTCTGAGCCCCCACCTCTCCGGCAGCACCAAAATGCAGCCCAACCACATGCCAGGAGAGGGGATTTAAACTGCCCTCCAGAGCAAACACCTGGGTGTGAACAGCACCAAATACCTTCAGGTGCCAAAGGAGGAGCAGAAAGGGGAGTGGAGAAACGCCCAGCGTGGCAGAGGACCATGAAATACAACAGCCTGGGTCAAATCCTGCTCCTGACACCCTGAGCTGCTCTGGGTATGGAAAAGGCTCCTGCTTGGCTCGATGGGAGTGGGTGCTGTCTGGGGCCCTTCAGAGGGGAATAGAATCATTGGTTCATGGAATGGTTTGGGGTGGAAGGGACCTCAAAGCCCATCCAGTTCCACCCCCTGCCATGGGCAGGGACATTGGGTCAGGGGGCTCCAAGCCCCATCCAACCTGGCCTTGAACACCTCCAGGGATGGGGCAGCCACCACTGCTCTGGGCAACCTGGGCCAGGGCCTCCCCACCCTCATCCTGAAGAATTCCTTCCTGACATCCAATCTAAATCTTCCCCCTTCCAATTTAAAGTTCCCCCTCATCCTGTCACTCCAGGCCCTTGGGAAAAGCCCCTCCCCAGCTTTCCTGGAGCCCCTTTCAGTCCTGGGAGGCTGCTCTAAGGTCTCCCCAGAGCCTTCTCCTCTCCAGGCTGAGCAACCCCAACTCTCTCAGCCTGTCCTCACAGCAGAGGTTCTCCAGCCCTTGGATCATCTCCATGGCCTCTTCTGGCCCTGTTCCAACAGTCCCATCTCCTCATGTTGGGGATTCCAGGATACTTCTTGGGGAATACCTCTCCGGATTAGCAGCAGCCACAGCTGTT
Source organism: Tapera naevia (assembly GCA_033556795.1). Classification (NCBI taxonomy): domain Eukaryota; kingdom Metazoa; phylum Chordata; class Aves; order Cuculiformes; family Neomorphidae; genus Tapera; species Tapera naevia. The sequence continues at coordinate 60,694 of JAUMJJ010000606.1, read as the reverse complement.
TCTTCTCCCTGAGCAGGGAGGAGAGGGCTGGGGGGGAAGAAACTGCAAAGCTGGGGGTGGTTTTGAGGTTTCTGAGTGAGCAGCAGGCGAAGGGCGGCACCTCCTGCCTCCACCTGCAGAGCAAAGGCTGCAGGAAGTGGCTGCAAAGAGCAGAACCTCACGGGCCCGGCTGGGTTCATTGTTTGGAGGCGTTTCAGCCGCATCCTGCGGCGAGGGATGGAGGGGACAGCCTGACCCTGGCTGCTCACTGTGTCCCCCCCCCCCCTCCCAGGGTGGGCAGAGGGGCAGGAAGCTGGGGCTGAGCTTGGGGAGGATGTTGGTCGAGCTCCTTTCCTGCTGCACGACCTCCTCCACCAGGAAAGGGAAAAAAAAGATGTCAACAAACTTCAGAGCCTGTTTTTAGAGGACAAGAGGCCTCCGGTCCAGGTGCCAGCAGAGCTCAGCTCCACGGCCTGCTCTTTCCTGAGCCTCTACGCTCTTTTTCTAGGGAAAACTGGTCCCCTGGGGATGTTGTCCTTGATAATAAGCATGATGCTGGCCTGCAGCAAGGAGGGAGAGTGAGAAATCCTGCTCAGCCACTCTGGGAATCTTTGTAATCATGGAATGCACAGGGTTCCCTGTCCTTGGCACTGGTCAGGCCTCACCTTGACTGTGTCCAGTTCTGGGCCCCCCAGTTTGGGAAAGATGTCAGGATGCTGGAGAGTGTCCAGAGGAGGGCAACGAAGATGGGGAAGGGGCTGGAGCACAAGCCCTACGAGGAGAGACTGAGGGAGCTGGGGCTGTTTAGTCTGGAGAAGAGGAGGCTCAGGGGAGACCTCATTGCTCTCTACAACTCCCTAAAAGGAGGTTGTAGTGGGGCAGGGGTTGGTCTCTTCTCTCAGGTGCCCAGGGACAGAACTGGAGGGCAGGGACTCAAGCTTGGTCAGGGAAAGGTTAGACTGGATGTGAGGAAAAAGTTCTTCCCTGAAAGGGTGATTGGTCATTGGAATGGGCTGCCCAGGGAGGGGGTGGAGTCACCGACCCTGGAGGGGTTTAAGGGGAGACTGGATGAGGCACTGAGTGCCATGGTTTAGATGATGGGTTGGTGTTGGTGTTGGTGTTGGGTTATAGGTTGGACTTGATGATCTCAGAGGTCCTTTCCAACCTTGTGATACTGTGGTACTGTGACCTTGGTCTTGTTGGGCTTGGTCTGCAGGTTCTGGATGGTGCTGCTCCCTTGTAGGGACCACCAGGGAAAGCAAGACCATGCAGACCATCAGCCTGGTAAACATCACCAGTTATAACCAATTCCAAGCTGATCATTGCCACATAAACATGAGGTGTGGATCTCCCTCCACTCATGAGGGACCAGGCTCCTTGGCAGGAAAGGTTTGATACTGATTTCCTCTGTGCTTTGGGGGAATTGAGATGAGATCAAAGAGCTGGAGCCCCTCTGCTGTGAGGACAGGCTGAGAGAGTTGGGGTTGTTCAGCCTGGAGAAGAGAAGGCTCTGGGGAGACCTTAGAGCAGCCTCCCAGGACTGAAAGGGGCTCCAGGAAAGCTGGGGAGGGGCTTTTTCCAAGGGCCTGGAGTGACAGGGTGAGGGGGAACGGATTTAAACTGGAAGGGGGAAGATTTAGATCAGACATGAGGAAGAAATTCTTCACAATGAGGGTGGGGAGGCCCTGGCCCAGGTTTCCCAGAGCAGTGGTGGCTGCCCCATCCCTGGAGGTGTTCAAGGCCAGGTTGGATGGGGCTTGGAGCCCCCTGATCCAGTGGGAGGTGTCCCTGCCCATGGCAGGGGGGTGGAACTGGATGGGCTTTGAGGTCCCCTCCCCCCATGAAAGCCAGTGTCCTCCTCTGTCCTGCTGGGAACACCCCCAGCCTCTCCCAAGCACATCCCACAGGGCTCCCAACCACCAATCTCCAAATCCGTGTCCGTGTGTCTTTCCTTCTCTCCTTGGTTGTAGAGGGTGTCTGAACAGCCCCAGCGCTGCTTTCCCTTCCCTCCTGCAACACCTGGGAAGGGGCTGGACTGAATTTAGACTGAATTTAGACAGGAGATGTGTTGGCCAAGGGCACACAGCACCTTCATCCTCCTCTTCCTCGTGGCCCATCTGCTGCCCTGGCACCCAGGGAACTGCATGTTCCATCTGCAAAGCCACCTCTCCTGGCGACACCTTGGCTCTGCGAGGATGCTCCTCACCTGCCCCAGACAGCCCAGGTTTGGCTCAGACCACATTGGAGCTGATGGGTGCCACAAGGATGTGGGTGCCACAAGAATCTGGGTGCCACAAGGACCTGGGTAACACAAGGACCTGGGTACCACAAGGACCTGGGTAACACAAGGACCTGGGTACACAAAGACCTGGGTACCACAAGGACCTGGGTACCACAAGGACCTGGGTAACACAAGGACCTGGGTAACACAAGGACCTGGGTACACAAAGACCTGGGTGCCACAAGGACCTGGGTACCACAAGGACCTGGGTACCACAAGGACCTGGGTGCCACAAGGACCTGGGTACACAAAGACTTGGGTACCACAAGGACCTGGGTGCCACAAGGACCTGGGTACACAAAGACTTGGGTGCCATAAGAACCTGGGTGCCACAAGGACCTGGGTGCCACAAGGACCTGGGTACACAAAGACCTGGGTACCACAAGGACCTGGGTAACACAAGGACCTGGGTACACAAGGACCTGGGTGCCACAAGGACCTGGGTGCCACAAGGACCTGGGTACCACAAGGACCTGGGTACCACAAGGATGTGGATGCCACAAGGACCTGGGTGCCACAAGGACCTGGGTACACAAAGACTTGGGTACCACAAGGACCTGGGTGCCACAAGGACCTGGGTGCCACAAGAACCTGGGTACACAAAGACTTGGGTGCCATAAGAACCTGGGTGCCACAAGGACCTGGATGCCACAAGGACCTGGGTGCCACAAGAACCTGGGTACACAAAGACTTGGGTGCCACAAGAACCTGGGTGCCACAAGGACCTGGATGCCACAAGGACCTGGGTGCCACAAGGACCTGGGTGCCACAAGAACCTGGGTAACACAAGGACCTGGGTACACAAAGACCTGGGTGCCACAAGGACCTGGGTGCCACAAGGACCTGGGTGCCACAAGGACCTGGGTGCCACAAGGATGCACAACCAGCTCAATGCTACTTCCACCCCACCTCAGGGCTACGTGTCTAGAAATCCCTGCTCCAAGACCCCAAAAGGGACCACGAGATGGTCCAAGCTCCTGGGAAAAGCCAGGCCATAAGCTCAGGTGGCCTCCCAGCAGCAGGATGGGATGGAGAGGTCGCTCACCTGGTGGTAGTGTCAAACTCAAAGGGAAAAATGATGTCACTGCTGTTGCAGATCTGGCAGATGAAGCCACGTTGGGTGCACAGGTCACAGTTGTAGACGTGGTGGGAAGCAAACTGGAGCAGAGAGTGCAGGAAGGTCTCAAAGACACCGTCAGCTATCTGTGGGCAGAGACAGCTCAGCTACTCGTGGAGCCCCACGTTACGTCCATTCCTTGTGCTCCCACGTGAAGATAAGGGTGTCCCTCCAAGCCAACCCACACCCCACGTGCCTGGGTCACAGTGGGACCCCCAGATCCACCCAAATCCTGCTGGGATGGAGCTCCTGGCTTTGGGATCAATGCCAAATCCTACCCATCACCTGCAAGGTATGGAGACCAAACAGTGGTGAAACAACTGATCTCCTGTGATCTCCACAGCCTTGTGCCAGTTATGGCAAAGCAAAATTAAGGTGATGCCCAAGCTCGCATCACCCACGTGATGACAGCAAGGCAAAAGGAAACCAAAGGGGTTAGAAACCTTCTGCTGAAGAAGGTGGTGTCTCCACAGACAGAAACCAGGATGTTTCCACCAGCAGAACTCCTGCCACCACTCCAAAAGGTCTCACCTGCCTCAGATCAGCGACGCTGTATTTGTGGGGACACTCCAAGAGGTAGTGCCTGTGGTCAAGCCTGTGAAGAAGCACAGAGAGGAAGGTGGGAGATGGTTTCCACCACATCTCCACCAGCTCCGGAGCAAGGAGGAGCCTGGCTGACGCAGACTCTTGAAGCAAATCATCACAAACTTGATCCTTGCTTTGTGCCACCCAGCCCCAAATCCTGCCAGTGGAAACCACGTGAGAACATTTCAAAGAGAGGAGGAAGAAGAATCTCATCTATTTTCCCAGGTGTTTCCTGTCCAGCCAGAAGCTCCTCAGTCAGGAAAGCATTTCCTGAGTCACATCTCAATGAGGGACAGCTCAGAGGAGATGACCTGGAGCTAAAAGCCATCCCATGCCTTGGTAGCACCGCTCCCTGCTCCGATGGTGGGCGAGGGGGTGGAGCAGGAGACCACAAAGAGGGGGACGCAGGGGTGACATCACCCAGAGAGGGTCCTCACCGCTTGCTGAGCTCCTTCAGGGCCCCGCTGCGGCACATGACCAGATAATCTCCCAGCAGCTTCAGCTGTTCCCTGCTCTGCTGGATCCGTCCCATCCTCTCCACGTGCTCGTAGAGGCTCTCGTTGACCAACTTCAGGTCGATCAGAGGCTGGTTACGGATCTGGGTGAGGAACTTGAAAGCTTGTCGGCAAACCTGGAGCACAAGGAGGCAAAGGGTGGGCACCAAGTCGCAGCCCAGGAGGTTTGGAGAGAGGGGCAGGGTGGCCATCACTGCTGCTGATGGTAGGAACGTCCAGATGGGACCTTCAGGAAGCACTGGAGGGTTTCCCTGCTCCCTGCACTTACCCCTCGTTTTGTGAGATCCCAGTTGTGGATGAGGCGTGAGGGAATCACCGTCTCCTCGTCCCGGTGGCAGCTGTCGCAGTAGTAGAGACCGGAGAAGGCACAGAGCTTGGGCTTTGTGAAGGAGAAGCCAATCTGCCTGGAGCAGCCTGTGGGGAGCAGAGAGGTGGGGATAAGAGGGGACTCCAGGAGCCGTTCCCATCGCTGCCAAGAATGGGGGAGAAACTTTTGGGAAGGGGGAATGGGGGGAGAAAGTTTTTGGAAGGGTTGGAGATCAGTTAAGGCCCGTGGAGGATCCTGGAGGTGCCCAGCTCTTCCCTGCAGGCAACGAGCCACAAAAGACTATGATGGTCCAAAGGAGTCTGGACTATCCCTAAACCACTTTATCCATCAAGTGGTTCAATTGTTCTGTTAGATTTTTTTTAGGAAAACTGAATTCTCAAAACATCCCAATGATTTCAGCTGAGAGAGGGGAGACTGAGAGGAGATCTTGGAAAGAAATATTCTCCTGTGAGGGTGGGGAGGCCCTGGCCCAGGTTGCCCAGAGCAGTGGTGGCTGCCCCATCCCTGGAGGTGTTCAAGGCCAGGTTGGATGGGGCTTTGAGCCCCCTGATCCAGTGGGAGGTGTCCCTGCCCATGGCAGGGGGGTGAAACTGGATGATCTTTGAGGTCCCTTCCAACCCAACCCATTCCATGATTCTGTGATTCAGGGAAGAAGTTAAATCCCAGCTCCCTGTCCCATCACCTCCATCAGCAACTCTGCCCTATTTTCCTTCACACAGCTCTTCTCATTCTCGCTGCTGCCGCAGAGCACCAAATCCTCATCTCCAAAGGACGAGGTTGGGATGGATTAAGCCAAATAAAAAGCCTTTATTACAGCAGTGGGTACCCAGGAGGAACCCAGCTCAGCTCTGCCACCCCACCCTTTGCACTTTAGGGTACCTGGAGTGCAACCCCCAAAAACATTCACGTGGGTCAGACGTTGCCGTCTGAATTAAGAAGAAAAAGCAAAGCTTTTATCGCTCACAACGTCCTGAGATGTGAGAAAACCCCTCCTGCATCAGGTTGGGAAGGAGGTGGAAGTGGGGCAGGGAATCCTCTAAGAAAAACTACACCTCAACACTGAGAATTTGACTTTTTGGCTTGCTGCTTCCATCTCTTGGTAGGTGGAAGATGCAGGACGGGGCCTGGTGGGGAAAGCAGAGACCAAACACAATAGAAAGGAAAATCCAGATATGTATAAAGAGAGATTAAAAGTAGAGAAAACAAAACCTGCTGGAGATGAGGGTACAAGAAATCTGATTGAAGCAGGAGAGAAAACTGAAGGTTAATTAGCTCAGCAAGGTAGAAAGCAAATTACAGGTCCCGTGGAGGTCGGTGGGTGCTGTGCCACCAGAGCCATCGCTCAAGGGCGATGATTGCTCTGCGACCCCAGCTCGTGACACCCAGCACCACCTTCACCCCTGTGCTGTGTTACTGCTAAAACACCACCTGCCCTTCACCACACTTCCCCTGCAGGCTGGGGCATGGGATGACCAAGAAGAGGACCTCTTGGTCCTTCTAAGGGACCCTTCAAGCCAAGCGCCACCTCTGTCTGTACCGCAAGCACCTCAAAGAGGAGCCCAGCTGGAGTTGGGATGGGGATTCAGCTTGGGGGGACTCATCCTGAGCACAGAGAACAGCAATGGTGCCACTGATTTGGGATGTGGAGTCCCACCAAGGGCCTTTGGATGGAGAAACCAGCAACCAGCCTGCTCAGCATCTCTGATTTGCTGTGACCTCATCAACCTGAACGAACACAGCATCGTCCTCCGAGCCAACGGACAAGCCAACGTGTACCTGCACAGATGTAGCTCTGCGAGTCCAGGCCTTTCTCCACGGGGATGGCCACCAGGTATTGCAGCAAGAAGCCATTCTCCTTCACAATGTTCTTCAGGACAACCTGGGAATGCCCATCCAAGCTGCCACCCAGGGTCAGGGCCTCCTCGGCGCTCTCCAGGTAGGACGTGAGCACCTCTCGGACCAGCTCCCGCCACGAGGCCGCTTCTTCTGCGCTCTCGGCCTGCAGCTTCAGGACAGCTTTGGAGGTGATCACCTTGAAGAACGCCGGCCCCCCAAGGCTGGTGTCTGGAAGGATGTCCTGGATGGTCTCTATACCATAACTGTTGCTTAAAATTTTGTCACTGCTCCTGACTTTAAAGCACTTCAAAGTTTCTAGAGACAGGGAAAAAATAAAAGGGACCCAGGTTTTGTCCATGTCCACGTAGAGAACACCTTCTTTTATGGCATCCAGCTCTGGTTCATGAGCCAGAGTCCAGTCCAAGCTGTTCCCAGGCACATCACTGTACTGGAGGAGAGCAGCAGAGTCGTTCTGGACGGCTTGACCTTCGCCAGCCTCTTCTGGATACTCCAGAGTCTCCCACTCGTCCTCGTCCAGCTGCGGCCGGCACTTGCGCAGCGCCTCGTGGATCCTGTCCAACCAGTCCTCGGCCTCGTCCCGAGAAGGAGCTCGTAGGTAGAGCTTCTTCCCCAGGAACACCAGCTCGAAACGGCCGTCCGAGTGCGTCAGCGCCAGCGATTCGCACCGCAGCAGGGAAAAGGTCTCCACGCAGATGCGCTCCTCGTGCTCCAGGAAGAGTCGGAGCTCCAGCGGGGACAGCTCGCAGGAGAACTCCTTCCATATCCCCATGGCTCCTCTCCGCTCCAGGCTGCCCAGCTTCAGGAGCCCTCGGAAAGGGTTGGAAAGACCTGGGGCAAAAGCAGATCTCAGTTTAACCGAACAAAGGGGGAAGCTGGAGGAGAGAGGAAAGCCAAGGGGCAGCTCATGAGGAGCAACCGGAGGCATCACGGCTTTGAGAGTCCTGGTGGGATGGGGCAGGAGCTTACAGGGCCTTGGTCTCCAGAATCTGCATTTGGGTTTGAGGCTGAGAAGGAGTGGGACAGCATAAAGGAAATGTATCCCTCTGAGACTCACAGAATCTTCTGGTTGGAAAAGACCTGGAGATCACCGAGTCCAACCGCCCCCATCCTCCACTAAACCCTGTCCCTCAAAAACTCATCTCCCATTTTTTAAACCCCTCCAGGGATGGGGACTCCACCCCCTCCCTGGGCAGCTGTGCCAGTCCCTGACCACCCTTTGGTACAGAAATTCTCCCCAATATCCATCTGACCCTCCCCTGGCACAACTCATGGCCATTTCCCCTTGTCCCATCCCCTGTCACTGGAGAGAAGAGATCAACACTGGCTCTGCCACAGCCTCCTTTCAGGCAGTTGGAGACAGGGATGAGGTCTCCCCTCAGCCTCCTCTTCTCCAGGATAAACACCCCCAGGTCCCTCAGTCTCTCCTCTCAGCACTTGTTCTCCAGCCCCTTCCCCAGCCTCGTTCCCTTCTCTGGACACTCTCCAGCCCCTCAATGTCCTTCTTGGAGTGAGGGGCCCAGAACTGACCCCAGCACTCGAGGGGTGGCCACCCCAGTGCCCAGGGCAGGGGCACAATCCCTGCCCTGCTCCTGCTGCCCACGCTGGGTCTGACACAGCCCAAGATGCCATTGGCCCTCTTGGCCCCCTGGGCCACTGCTGCCTCATGTTCAGCCCCTGCCAACCAACACCCCCAGGGCCTTCTCCTCCAGGCAGCTCTCCAGCCACTCTGCCCCAAGCCTGGAGCTGCCTGGGGTTGTTGTGTCCCAGGTGCAGGACTCAGCCCTTGGCCTTGTTGCCCCTCATCCCGTTGGTCTCAGCCCATGGATCCAGCCTGGCCAGATCCCTCTGCAGAGCCTCCCTTCCTTCAAGCAGATCAACACTGCCACCCAGCTTGGTGTCACCTGCAAACTTGCTCAGGGTGCACTCGATCCCTTCATCCAGATCATTGATGAAGATCTTGGTCAGGACTGGACCCAGCTCTGAGCCCTGGGGACACCACTCGTGACTGGTTTCCAACTGGATTGAACTCCATTCCCCCCACTCTTTGGGCAGTCAGAGACATGGAGATGAAGAGACCCAGCAGACACTTCCACCTCCTTCTAAAACACCTCCCTCCAGAGTGATTGTGGCCTCAGCAATGCCAACAGAAGCTGCCCCACTGCCTTCTGGAGCTTCCAGTGCTGCCATCACCTCTGCAACTGCAAACAGCTCCTTCCCCCCACCCAGAACCCCCCTCCAGCCCCAGAGCACTTGCCCAGAGCAGACAAAAAAGGGGAGGAGAGGGGAGGAGAGGGCAGGACGCACCCATCTGCCTGCGATGCACAACACTGAAGCCCTTCTGTTCCCGTTCAGGTGACACCTGGGGCTTCTCCCTCTCCGAGGACGGCACCGAGAGCCCTTCCAAGTCCAGAGCACTGATGAGCCCCGGGGCTGGAGCCTCCTCTGGCCCAAAGCCATTGCTGTTGGCCTTGCCTTCACTGCTGTCTCCTGGAGAAGGTCTGTAGAAATCATCTTCTGAGATCCAGCTCTTCCTTTTCTGTTCAAAATAAAGAGTAAATACTCTTAATATTGAATTTATTGGACCCAGGCACTGTGTCCCTCAAATCACAGACGCCCATGGTGACCCCTCCTGCACAGACAATCCCATGCAGTGATGCCATCCATCCCCATGGGGATGGCTCTCCTGTTCCCTCCAATCAGGGAATGCTCCATGGGATTGTGTTGAGAGCCAGAAAATATTTGGATTATACTCTGCTGGAAGCATAAAGTCCAAAAGATGCAGCAGAAGAGCACAATCCCAGCAGAAACCATGAGATCTGGAATCATGGTTCTGGAGAACCTGGAGTTCTGGAATTATTTCTGATAGAGGGTGAGAAACCAGAGCTGCAGTGGAAGGGTGTGGGGTCACTGGGGCAGCACCAACATCCTTGGTCCAGGAAGAACAGAGATGGGGCAAGAGATAAGAGAAGATGCCTGGGGTGAAATAGAGACCTTTGGCTCATAAGGAGATGCTACAAACATGGGCAAAGAGTAAAGGCAAAGAAGGCAGAGGAAACCTTTGTTGTTGGATGTCTGGAGGGGATGAGATGCAATGGTAGAAGAAAACTCATTAAACTGAAAGAAGACACAGCTGTTCAATCTCTGGGAGCTTTCAGACATTGGGAAGAAATTCTTCATGATGAGCATGGTGAGACCCTGGCACAGGTTGTCCAAAAGAAGCTGTGGATGTCCCCTCCCTGGAGGAGCTCAAGGCCAGGTTGGACAGGGCTTTGATCCCCCTGATCCAGTGGGAGGTGTCCCTGCCCATGGCAGGGGGGTGGGACTGGGTGGGTTTGAGGTCCCTTCCAACCCAAACCATTCTCCATGATTCTTTGAGTATTTGATTCCATGATTCTTTGATTCTTTTGGTTCTTTTGATGCCACGACTCTTGGATTCCATGATTCTTTGATTCCATGATCCTATGATTTGATTCCATGATTCTTTGATTCTTTTGATGCCACGATTCTTTGATTGTTTGAGTCCATGATTGTTTGATTCCATGATCCTATGATTCTTTGATTCCATGAATCTTTGACTGTTTGAGTCCATGATTGTTTGATTCCATGATTCTTTGAATCCATGATCCTATGATTCTTTGATTCCATGATTCTTTGATTCTTTTGATGCCACGATTCTTTGATTCCACGATCCTTTGATTCCATGATCCTCTGATTCCATGATCCTATGATTTGATTCCATGATTCTTTGATTCTTTTGATTCTTTTCATTCCACGATTCTTTGATTCCATGATTCTTTGATTCTTTTGATTCCATGATCCTTTGATTCCATGATCCTTTGATTCCACGATCCTTTGATTCCATGATCCTATGATTTGATTCCATGATTCTTTGATTCCACGATCCTATGATTTGATTCCATGATTCTTTGATTCTTTTGATTCCATGATCCTTTGATTCCACGATCCTTTGATTCCATGATCCTATGATTTGATTCCATGATTCTTTGATTCTTTTGATTCTTTTCATTCCACCATTCTTTGATTCCATGATTCTTTGATTCTTTTGATTCCATGATCCTTTGATTCCATGATTCTTTGATTCCATGATTCTTTGATTCCACGATCCTATGATTTGATTCCATGATTCTTTGATTCTTTTGATTCTTTTCATTCCACCATTCTTTGATTCCATGATTCTTTGATTCTTTCCTGGCTACAAGAATGGAGTGAATTTCTGGGACCAGATCCCCAAACAAACACCAGGAGCAAAATCTGGGAACAGGGAGCAGCTTCCCTAGACCCAGAGCTTCTCTTCCAGGGCTGCATCCCACCAGGCCCACCCTGCTCTGCTTTCCAAGAGCATTTAACCCTGAATAAGGAATTAAATGACAGCAGGAGAGGCATCACCAGAGGACCAGGAATGGCTCTGCAGGGCAGCTCCCGACGGACAGAGGCTCCGCGTCGGTTGCTCCGCGAGTCACGTGAAGGCAGGGGTGGAATTTCCTGTTGCCACCGTATGTTATACATAGATTGGGTCAAACTGGCCCAGTGCCACGAGGAAGAGGTGGAAATGGGATAACTGGGAGGGAGGACAAAGGAGCAGTGACCAACAACAGAAACTATTTAAGGAGGGCATGGAGATATCCTGAGCTCAGCAGGATGGAAACAATGGGAATCAGGGGGGAAAATGATTGGAACCAGGGCAGAAAAAACAGGAATGAGGGTGGAAATGATGGGAACAAGGGTGGAAATGATGGAATCCAGGATGGAAATGATGGGAACCAGGATGGAAACAACAGGACCAGCACGGAAAGGATGGGAACCAGGATGGAAATGAAAGGAACCAGGATGGAAACAACGGGAACCAGCATGGTAAGGATGGGAACCAGCATGGAAACAATGGGAACAGGATGGAAATGATGGGAACCAGGATGGAAATGACAGGAAACAGCATGGAAAGAATGGGAACCAGGATGGAAATGATGGGAACAGGATGGAAATGGCGGGAATGAGGATGGCAGCAAGAGAGCTGGGATAGAAACAGTGGGAACTGGAGTGGAAAGCATGGGAACCAGGGTGGAAAGGATGGGACCAGCATGGAAAGGATGGGAACCAGCATGGAAAGGATGGGACCAGCATGGAAAGGATGGAAACCAGCATGGAAAGGATGGGAACCAGCATGGAAAGGATGGGAACCAGCATGGAAAGGATGGGAACCAGCACGGAAAGGATGGGAACCAGCATGGAAAGGATGGAAACCAGCATGGAAAGGATGGGAACCAGCATGGAAAGGATGGAAACAGGATGGAAATGATGGGAATGAGGATGGCAGCATGAGAGCTGGGATAGAAACAGTGGGAACTGGAGTGGAAAGGATGGGAGCCAGGGTGGAAAGGATGGGACCAGCATGGAAAGGATGGAAATCAGCATGGAAAGGATGGGAACCAGGATGGAAATAATGGGAACCAGCATGGAAAGGATGGAAACCAGCATGGAAAGGATGGAAACAGGATGGCAGCATGAGAGCTGGGATAGAAACAGTGGGAACTGGAGTGGAAAGGATGGGAGCCAGGGTGGAAAGGATGGGACCCAGCATGGAAATGATGGAAACCAGCATGGAAAGGATGGGAACCAGGATGGAAATAATGGGAACCAGCATGGAAATGATGGGAATGAGGATGGCAGCAAGAGAGCTGGGATAGAAACAGTGGGAACTGGAGTGGAAAGGATGGGAGCCAGGGTGGAAAGGACAGGAGCCAGGATGCAAAAGTCAGTAACAAATCAGAAACAGGACAGGGCTGATTGCAGAGTTTCCTAAAAGGAAAAGCAAGTGGATCTCCTCCTCAGGGAAACAGGGGAAATCTGCTGCTGTTTCAGCTATCCTAGGCACCAGGGAATGCCACCCTACCCTGGGAACAGATGTGTTGGGTGAATATTTTTCCACTGGCAAACTGCTATTTGTTTCCCATCCAGTCAACACTTCTCCCTCCTCTGACGTGGACAATAAAGGAAGAAAGGTCCCCACGAGAAACTCGCCGCCCGGGCTGACTCATGGGCTTGAACCCCGGTCTGTGCGAGAGTTCATCGCCCTCCAGACATCAACAACAAATCCAAAACCTTCCCGTCGCAGCTGCTCGTGGTGAGGGAGGTCTGGGAGGCCAGGCAGGGCTTCAAAAGCCTTGGTGCCTCTTTTGAAAAGGAATTTTGACTTTAATCCAATTTCTCCCGGGGCAGCTGCACAGACACAGCTCCATGGGGTGCAGGAAGGTGTGGACGGAGCAGGGAGCATCACTTGCACCCAAGAGAAGGCTCTGGGGAGGCCTTAGAGCAGCCTCCCAGGACTGAAAGGAGCTCCAGGAAAGCTGGGGAGGGGCTTTTTCCAGGCCCCTGGAGTGATAGGATGAGGGGGAACTGCTTTAAATGGAAGGGGGAAGATTTAGATTAGACATCAGGAAGAAATTCTTCACACTGAGGGTGGGGAGGCCCTGGACAAGTTGCCCAGAGCAGTGGTGGCTGCCCCATCCCTGGAGGTGTTCAAGGTCAGGTTGGATGGGGCTTGGAGCCCCTGATCCTGTGGGAGGTGTCCCTGCCCATGACAGGAGGTGGGACTGGATGGGCTTTGAGGTCCCTTCCAACCCAACCCATTCCATGATGATGATTCTACGATTCCAGGAGGCTGGAAGCAGCACAGATGAGATTTTTGGGGAAACTGTTGCCTCCTTAGAAGCTGTGACCGGTTTTATTTTCCTTTTAATGCTGGTCAGGAAGGAGAAAGCCAAGATGGATGGGAAGAGAGCAGAACACCTACCGGACAGCCCAGCAGTGGAGAAAGGAGGCACTCGGTGGGGCTGCAGACAGCCTGGCTGGCTCTGCTGCTGCTGCCTGTGCTGCTTCTGCTGGTTTCTCCTCTTGGACCATCAGGCGAGACGCCGGCCGTGCCGTTGGCTTGTGGGGCTGCATCTCCATCCCCATCATCAGCAGATGGGACATCACCTGCCTGAGCAGAGCCTGGACCCGGTGCTGGGGGGACAGGTGATGCAGATGGGGGCCAGGTAGGGTGCTGTGGGGAGCAGCCCAGCACGCTGGGGACCAGCCCTCCCTCTGGGGCTCCTGGGCTTGGCTTGGCTTTGCTGAACTCAGACAACACCCTGGAAACAGAAGTGTGAAGGGTTTGAACGCGGCTGTGTCAACAGAAAACCTATAAAAAACTCACTTATTGCATATTATAACCACCAAAAAAAGGGGGTTGAGCATCTCAGCTTGCCTCAGCTGGGCTGGCAGGGTTGTAGGAAGAAGTTCTTCACTGAAAGGGTGATTGGTCACTGGAATGGGCTGCCCAGGGAGGGGGTGGAGTCACCGACCCTGGAGGTGTTTAAGGGGAGACTGGATGAGGCACTGAGTGCCATGGTTTAGATGATGGTTGGTGTTGGTGTTAATGTTGGGTTTTTTCCTCTTGTTTTTCCTCTTGTTTTTCCTCAGCATTCCCTGTTTTCAGCATTTTCCAAATTTGGGCCACTCTACTCCGTGCGGGCACACAGAAATGCTGCCGTGGCAGGGCCTGGCTATTCCGCAGTCATTAAGTTTTATTCAGCTGGAGATGCCAGCAGAGCCCAGCGCACGTGCAACGGGCAGGGGCTGTTTCAGAGCTCTCCCTTGAAGGTAAGCAAAACAGCCCCAGGTGTGAAACTCTCAGGGCTCAGCACCAGCAGGATAGAATCCCATCAAATCACACACCAGGGGAGGTTTATGTTGGATAACGTGTTGTTATGTCAGGCCTCACCTTGAGTACTGTGTCCAGTTCTGGGCCCCCCAGTTTGGGAAAGATGTCAGGATGCTGGAGAGTGTCCAGAGGAGGGCAACGAGGATGGGGAAGGGGCTGGAGCACAAGCCCTACGAGGAGAGACTGAGGGAGTTGGGGCTGTTTAGTCTGGAGAAGAGGAGGCTCAGGGGAGACCTCATTGCTCTCTACAACTCCCTAAAAGGAGGTTGGAGTGGGGCAGGGGTTGGTCTCTTCTCTCAGGTGCCCAGGGACAGAACTGGAGGGCAGGGACTCAAGCTTGGTCAGGGAAAGTTTAGACTTGATGTGAGGAAAAAGTTCTTCCCTGAAAGGGTGATTGGTCACTGGAATGGGCTGCCCAGGGAGGGGGTGGAGTCACCGACCCTGGAGGGGTTTAAGGGGAGACTGGATGAGGCACTGAGTGCCATGGTTTAGATGATGGTTGGTGTTGCTGTTGGTGTTGGGTTATAGGTTGGACTTGATGATCTCAAAGGTCCTTTCCAACCTTGTGATACTGAGATACAGCTGCAAAAAACCCCAGTGGCACCAGTCCTGCTAACTGGAAAGGGTGTGATTTGTGCCCTTCCTGCAAAGGATGCATTTCTAAGCACACTCATTAATGGCTTTAATTTCCTCCCCGTGGGCACTTCGTAAGGGAGGGAGAGCACTGAGTGCTCCCCACAGCCCTGGCCCTGTGCATCCACAGCTCCTGGCCTGCAGGTCAAGCTTCAAATGTTCTCATAACTGTTAATGAGCAATTAATTGTGGAGCCTGGCCAGCCAAGAAGCTGTTCCCATGCCCTGCTCTGCCACCAGCTCGGCTGAATTCAATCAACCCAAGATTAACATTCAAAAAAGATGTCTTTCCATCACATTTAATCCAGTCAAGGCAGGTTCTTCCAGCATCATCAGAAGATGCAAAATTTTAGAAGTAGGTAACGATGCCGTTATCGCTGGGGAAGAGCAGAGCACGGCCCTAAACCCTCCTGAAGGCCCTTATAGGGAAGAGGGTGCCTTCACCAACCAGCACCCCGAGGCCAAGCTCCTTCAGAGCCAGGTTTTAAAGGTGGCAGGCAAAACATTTCCAGATTACTCAGAGCTTATATAACTCTCTGGAAATCTTTGTGCAGGGAGCTTGGCAGAAATAAATCATCAGGATGACAAACTAACAACCTCCCTCCCCTAAATTATCTGCCCAAACGGCAAATTATAACCCTTTCCTGCCACCAAACCCATTTCTTTTCCCCCCACAGAAAGCCCTGGAGCATCCCCCAGCGCATGCCAGGGAGATGTGACATTCCCTGGAACAGGGAAGAAGCATTTT
The DNA here is from genome assembly GCA_033556795.1 of Tapera naevia. NCBI lineage: Eukaryota > Metazoa > Chordata > Aves > Cuculiformes > Neomorphidae > Tapera > Tapera naevia. The sequence goes on along the minus strand of JAUMJJ010000606.1, from coordinate 44,932 downwards.
TCTGATGTTTTGGCCCTGAAAAAGAGGACAGAGACACATTTCAAAAGGCAGGAGCTCGTTTGCTGTGGCAGGGTCCCACCGAGCTGTGCCGGGTGTTTCTTTTTACCCTCTGGGTTCTTTCAAGAGGAATAAAACAGCTTAAAAAAATAAACAAATAGGGGAGAAAAGAAATGAGAGTCCAGGAGAGGGTTAAAAATGCCTTGGAAGAGGAGATTTGGGAGAAGACTCACTCTTGCAGAGACCTGTCCAGGTCGTCGGCGGTGGCCGTGCCCAGGTCGGAGTCGCAGGAGAGCGGCTCCTCGCTCCGTTCGGGACTGCGGGCGCAGTGCGGCGGGAGGACGCCGTCGGAGCCCAGGCTGGAGGAGAGCTGGGATGAGCTGGTGGTGTTGAGGCTCAACGAGGAGGCCGTGAGCTTGGTTTTGCTGCTGGTTTTGCCGATGGGTAGGGCCGAGGGTCGAATCTCGATCTCATCCGAGCCCGACGACTGGGAGATGGAACCCAACGATGCCTTTCGGTGCGGTTCGGACGTCGACGACGTGAGGGGTTCCAGCAGCTCCGAAACAGGACACAAGCCAGACAGGGACAGAGGGGTGATGGTCCACTCGTTCAAAACTGCTGATTTATAGGAGAGCTCGAAGGTTAAGGAGGATAAACCTTGCAAGTAGCTGAGGAGGAACTCGCACTCTTCGGCATCCGAGAGCAGAGCGGTCGCCTGGTAATACTCGGGCAGCCGGGACCTCTCCCGCAGCAGCAGCTTCAAATAACACTCCACGAGGCCATCGTTCAACGCCAACCTCAGCCAGGCTCGGCAGCGCCCGACATCCGTGTTGATGAAGATGAGCTGTTCCAGCTCTGAGACAATATTCCTGGGGAAAGGGAAGACAGGAACAGGATGGGATGGGAGCAGCTCCGCTCGCGGTCCAGCGCGGGTTGAAGGAGGAGCAGATCCTCCCTCCAGGAACTGCCCAACCTGCTTTGCTGCAGGGGGTTTAGGAGTTGGGTCAAAAAAGGCTGTGGGAAATCGCTTTCCTCCATGGAAAATGAGGTTTCCCACAGAGAAAAAACCATCTCTGGAGTGCCTCAAAGTTAAATGTATGATAATGATTCCTGGGGTGCCTCTGGGTGCTACTCCTCCCTCTGGCTGGAGGCATCTCCCACACATTGCTTGTGCAAGGATGCAGAGGGGAAAATTCCTGCTGGCCCTACGTGTTGGTGGGCTTTGCTTTGGCTGGGTACCCCTTGGTGACAGCTTGTCCAAATCCAAGCTTCCAATTCAAAAATCAGCCAAACCACAGTGGAAACTGCTGTGGCAGCCCCCCCAAAAAAACACAAACACTGGGTCAGGTTGAGCTCCTCAAGTCATCTCAAGCCTCCTGACTTCAACCATCCTCCTCCAAAATCCAACAGCGACATCACGCTTCCCAATCCTCCCTGGCCCCAGCTCACGTTGGCACTGCAGAAAACCAGAGCAAAAAAAAAACAAAACCCTAAACTGCTACAAAAAAAACAGAGAGAAAGTTTTAAGTATGTTTTTTTTTTAATCTGTCTCTCAAGAAAGAAGAAAATAAACCTTCAAAGGGCATAAAAATAACCCCCGTAGCAGGTGAAAGAGTTATTTCCATCTGCTCGTTCATAATTTAAGAGTTGGTGATGGGGTTGGATGAGGCTTTCCAAACTATTTCAGTGTGGGCTGTTATTTAGTGTGGGAGGACTCTGTGCAGGGAGTGGTTCAGAAGAAACCCAGCAGACAAGAGCAGTTCCCCAGGTGGGACCTCCTCAAAGCTCACACACAGGGTCAGCGATGCTGGGACTTGGGGAAATGGAGACCAAGCATCTTGAGAAGGTTCAGGTCAGAAGAGAGACTGGTCAGACCCCCTGTGCTGTGCCCCAACCCACTGCTGGGACACAGAGTCCCAACACACAGCTTGGCACCCAAACACCAGTAAGAAAGAGGTTGTCCTTAACTGTTTGGGGACGTTACCCAGAGCAGTGGTGGCTGCCCCATCCCTGGAGGTGTTCAAGGCCAGGTTGGATGGGGCTTGGAGCCCCCTGATCCAGTGGGAGGTGTCCCTGCCCAGGGCAGGGGGTTGGGGCTTTGAGGTCCTTTCCAACCCAACCACAATTCCATGATCAGTTCACACCTAGATGGCAAATCACACCTTGCACACGCTGGGAAGGGCCAGGCTGGGGTGTCCAGTCCTGCCTCACCTGGCACCACAGGGGCTTTGCTCTCCTACCTGCATCTGCCAGTGGTCCAGGGCAGCCTCAGCACCCCCAAGAGAGAATCTCTCCCTCTTTGAGGTCCCTCAGAAGGGCCTGAGCACACAGGACACAGCAGAGCCACATCTTTCCATTGAGCCATCTTCCTGCTCATCATTCCCTGAGCTTCCATAGAATCACAGAATGCCCTGAGTTGCAAGGAACCCACAAGGATCATCGAGTCCAACTCCTGGCCCTGCACAGGACACCCCAACATTCACTGAGGGCCTTGGCCAAAGGCTTCTGGAATATTGTCAGGCTGTGACTGCTTCCCTGGGGAGCTGTTCCAGGGCTCCACCACCCTCTGGGGGAAGAACCTTCTCCTCATGCCCAACCCAACCTTCCCCTGGCACAAGGAGAGGCTTTTGCCCTAAGGAGAGGGGACAAACCTGAGGGAGGATCCTTGCACCAGGATGCTCTCCAGAGACATCCAGGGCCAGAGCCAGCCATGGCAGAGGATCCTTGCACCAAGATGCTCTCCTGGAATCATCCAGAGCCAGCCATGGGGGAAATCTCACACCAGGATGCTCTCCTGGAGTCATCCAGGGCCAGAACCAGCCATGGCAGAGGATCCTTGCACCAAGATGCTCTCCTGGAGTCATCCAGGGCCAGAGTCAGCTATGGGATAGGATCCTTGCACCAAGATGCTCTCCTGGAGTCATCCAGAGCCAGCCATGGCAGAAACCTCACACGAGGATGCTCTCCAGAGTCATCCAGGGCCAGAGCCAGTCATGGGATAAGGTCCTTGCACCAAGATGCTCTCCTACAGTCATCCAGAGCCAGAGCCAGAGCCAGCCATGGGGGAAATCTCACACCAGGATGCTCTCCTGGAGTCATCCAGGGCCAAATCCAGTCCTGGGGGGGGATCCTTGCACCAGGACGCTTTGGGCAGCGAGGGGCACTCACCGGTGGGTGATGCTCTTCAGCAGCCCCCAGAAGACTGGCTGGGGAAGGGGTCCTCGACCCCCTGCTTTCTTCCCTTTCCCCCCACTCTCTGTCTTTATGTGTTTTGCCTTCAGCCCGTGCACGAAAACAGCTTCCAGGGCGCTGCAGAGGGTGTTGGCGTTCCCGTCGTCGCTGGTCACAACGGCATCCGAGCTCACGTACTGCTTCTGCAAGGCCTTGATGGCGTTCACCAGCTGCTTCTTGATCAGCTGCAAGACAAGAGGTTTGCACTTGGATTATAAAAAAAAAATCAAGTATTAGGAAAGATTTAATATAAACCTGCAAGGCTCGGGCGGAGCGAAGCATCCCACGACTCTCGCCTTCATCCATGTGGTGGAGGTTGGACAGCACCACAGCTGAACTGGTCAAGCTGGGGACTCATCCTCTCAGCACCACAGCTCGTTTGGTTTTATTTTTGTTAAAGAAAATGAGTAATTGATGCAATTTTAGGTGGCAATTTTGGGTCGCTGGGGTTGTCTTTACTGCACGCGGTGCTTCCTCTGCAGAAAAAACCGCGTCACAGGATGGGGTGAAGAAAGAAATTGGCTCCTTTCAGGCACTTGCTTGGGGGAAAGACAGGGATTAAATAACCACAGGGGATGAGGGAGAAGCTTGGAGGAGGTAACCCATGAAAGGGCTGTGGCACCACTCGTGCAGAGCAGCACGTGATGAGCCAACGAGTCCCGCCGGCGCGAATCAAAGCCATCGACCTCGCCCTCGGCAGCTCATCCGGATTGATCCACCCAGGGGGGTTCCCCCTAAAAAAGATGCTTTTGGAAGGATGGAAGGGGTTCAGCTGCTGCCTTCAGAGAGCCTCGGGGGGGCTGAGAAGCAGAAACACAGCAATTCTACCTTCCAGCAGTTTTGCCTCCCTCTCTCTCCCACCAGAGTTGAAACCAAGCAAGTGAATTTAACAATTTGACGCTGGTGGAGAGGGTTTTTATCTAACAGAGATGAGCCCAGATGTTTTAATCAACCCTATTTAAACTGAAAGTTGTCCTGCCCAGCAGGCATTTGGCACCCACTGCAAATTCAGACAGGACCCCATCAAACAATTCACGTTTCAGCATCAATTCCCCAGCATTCCAGGCGAAGGCTGCACCGGGGCAGCGCAGAGTTTGACTTCAGCTGCACAAATCCCTGTTAAATATCCAGCTCAGGGTGTTTTTTCAGCATCTAAATAAGATTTCCAGCAGCTGTAGTTCAAGGACAACAGCAAGGAGGAGGCACTTTATCAGGAGCTGCTTTCCAGCTGCCCTGTGGACCTGCCAGGACAAGTAACCCCCTGGAAGCAGCAGCCGTGGGCTGACAGGATTAAAGAGTGCAAATGATTTTATCTGCCATGCACGAAGCCCTTCTGCTGGGGGATGAATTCAACACCTGCTTTGAACCACTGGGTTTGAAATTTGCCTGTTAAACGTGTTTAGACTCTCAAAGCTGGGTAAAGAACCCCCAAATAAGCAGAGGAGAATGGCTCCTTTGCCCAGGTGTGAGGGCTGAGCACCTCGCTCTGACCCATGTGGGGTCTTGCCATGAGAAGCAAAGCCCTTATAGAATCATGGAATGGGTTGGGTTGGACCTCAAAGCCCATCCAGTTCTACCCCTGCCATGGGCAGGGACACCTCCCACTGGATCAGGGGGCTCAAAGCCCCATCCAACCTGGCCTTGAACATCTCCAGGGATGGGGCAGCCACCACTGCTCTGGGAAACCTGGGCCAGGGCCTCCCCACCCTCACAGCAAAACGTTTCTCCCCAAGATCTCATCTCAATCTCCCCTCTTTCAGCTTCAAACTGTTCCCCCTCATCCCATCCCTGCACTCCCTGATCCAGAGCTCCTCCCCAGCTTTCCTGGAGCCCCTTTCAGTCCTGGGAGGCTGCTCTGAGCTCTCCCCAGAGCCTTCTCCAGGCTGAACCCCAACTCTCTCAGCCATGGGAGAGGTGTTCTATCCCTCTGGTAGGGTTTGCTGTGATTTAACTCACTCTACTTGCTTTAACCCCTCCACCCCAGCCAAACCACCAAGGGTCCTCTCTCCTGGACTACACGAGCTGCCCTTCACCCATACAAACCATTCCAATCCCAGCTGGCAGCACCAACAAGTCCTACCACATCCCTGCCAGTAACTGGAGTTGTGCTGAGGGGTAACTGGAGCTACCTGGGGAGGTTCAGGGCATCTCACTCACCTGTATGGCTTCCTTGGGGTCATCACTATGGCTTGAATGCATCTCAGCTGCTGCCGCTCCCGTGCCAGGTGCTGCCTTCACATCTCACCTTTGGGACAAGGAGGAGGAGCACATCTGAGAACCCATTTGCTTTACACCAAAGTCACATCACCCAAGAGCCACGGATCAGGCACTGAGGGCTTCTGCAAGCACTCAGGGCCAGATCAGTGCTGGGTTCAAGCTAGGACCGACCTACGACCGCATCGAAACACACCCTGCTTCGCGGGGACCAGGGGAGTTTCAGGCAAAACAGGGCATGGCCAAGAAACAGGGGGTAATTAATCCCTGCAAGAGGGAGTAATTAACACTTGCAAGCTGCCCACAGGCTGCCCTGAACCTGGGTGAGACGCCGAGCTGGTCACGCAGCAGTGATGCACGCAGGGCTGGGGACTGCTTCCCTTCCCTTCTGCAACGCCCAGGCACCAGCGAGGGCACCAAAACAGGGGTTCAGCTGGACAGCCTGAAGGTCTGGCACCCAAACCCCACGTGAATGGTGTGAAGGTGGCCCAAACAGAGGGGTCACCCCCTCAGCAGACCCTGGGCAGGGTGACAGCAGCTCATCTCTCCACCACTTGCTGGAGGAGCGGTGCTGCTGCTCAGCCTGGCGGGACGGGTGCTCTTGAGATGCCCGGGAGCTTGTGAAGGCAACAGAGCTGTCTGGGAAGATGGGAAGGAAGGATGCAGGGTGTCCATCAGATTTCCAGTGGCTCCATTCAGAGGTAGATAAGGATTTCCCTGCTCCTGAGGTCATGGATGGCAGGGCTTTTGGTGAGAGAGAGGAAAACCAGTGCCCTCACGCTACTGGCGATGCCAGTGTCAAGGAGGCAGCAGGAGCCTCGCTGGGGTCAGCAGCAGCTGCAGGCAACAAGGGACCTTTGACTTCTGACCTTCTGCCCCGTTCTTCAGAGCCATCTGCTGAAACCAGGCTGTGCCTGGAGGCTCTGTGAGCAAAGAGCAAGGCTGTCAGCAAGATGCCAATCACACAGCTTCATCCCAGCTCAAACACAGCGTGTCCGGGCACTGGAAAGGGTCTGAGAGCCACCCCAGCACCAGCTACACCCATAAAGCTTCCTAAGGATGGGAGAGGTTGGAGAATCACAGAATCATGGAATGGGTTGGAAGGGACCTCAAAGTCCATCCAGTTCCACGGGCAGGGACACCTCCCACTGGATCAGGGGGCTCCAAGCCCCATCCAACCTGGCCTTGAACACCTCCAGGGATGGGGCAGCCACCACTGCTCTGGGCAACCTGGGCCAGGGCCTCCCCACCCTCATTGTGAAGAATTGCCTCCTAATGTCCAATCTAAATCTTCCTCCTTCCAATTCAAAGCCATTCCCCCTCATCCTGTCACTTCAGGCCCTTGGAAAAAGCCCCTCCCCAGCTTTCCTGGAGCCCCTTTCAGTCCTGGGAGGCTGCTCTAAGGTCTCCCCAGAGCCTTCTCTTCTCCAGGCTGAACAACCCCAACTCTCTCAGCCTGTCCTCACAGCAGAGGGGCTCCAGCCCTTGGATCATCTCCATGGCCTCCTCTGGACCTGTTCTAACATTTCCATCTCCTTCTTATGTTTGGGATTCCAGAACTGGACACAGGGCTCCAGGAGTTTCCCATGTGTTGGAAGCACTTGCTGTCCAGGTGGAGAAGGACAGAGCCCAGCAGAGTTTGGGCTGCCCTGTGGGACACAACGGGCTCCACAGGGCATCGATGCTTCAGGTTTGATTTCCAAGCCAACATAAACCCCCAAGCAGAGCTGATGGCCTCATCCTGTCCCGCTCCCTGCGCCGTGAGCTGAGCCAGGGCACAGCCATCGTTTGCAGAGCAGCTCTTCCACAGCCACCACCAGCTCTGAAGGCAGCCAAGGCCCAAATTCAGAGCAGCCCAGATCCAGAGCAGCCTGAATCCGGAAGAGTCTGGATCTGGAGCATCTCAGAGCCAGAAGAGCCCAAAGTCAGAACATCCCAGACCTGAAGCAGTCTGAACCCAGAACATTCCAGACACCAAGCAGCCCAAATCTGGAGCAGCCTGAATCTAGAGCATCCCAGCCCCAGAGAAGCCTAAATCTGGAACAGCCCAGCCCCAGAGCAGCCTGAATCTGGAGCACCCCAGTTCCAGAGCATCCCAGCCCTGAGCAGCCTGAATCCAGAGCATCCCAGCCCTGGAGCAGCCTTAATTCAGAGCATCCCAGCCCTGAGCAGCCTTAATCCAGAGCATCCCAGCCCTGGAGCAGCCTTAATCCAGAGCACCCCAGCCCTGGAGCAGCCTTAATTCAGAGCACCCCAGCCCTGGAGCAGCACAGATCCAGAGCATCCCAGCCCTGGAGCAGCCTGAATCCAGAGCATCCCAGCCCTGGAGCAGCCTTCATCCAGAGCATCCCAGCCCTGGAGCAGCCTGAATCCAGAGCACCCAGCCCTGGAGCAGCCTTCATCCAGAGCATCCCAGCCCTGGAGCAGCCTGAATCCAGAGCATCCCAGCCCTGGAACAGCCTTCATCCAGAGCATCCCAGCTCTGGAGCAGCCTGAATCCAGAGCATCCCAGCCCTGAGCAGCCTTAATCCAGAGCATCCCAGCTCTGGAGCAGCCTTAATCCAGAGCATCCCAGCTCTGGAGCAGCCTTAATCCAGAGCATCCCAGCTCTGGAGCAGCCTTAATCCAGAGCATCCCAGCCCTGAGCAGCCTTAATCCAGAGCACCCCAGCTCTGGAGCAGCCTTAATCCAGAGCATCCCAGCCCTGGAGCAGCCTGAATCCAGAGCATCCCAGCCTTGGAACAGCCTTAATCCAGAGCATCCCAGCCCTGGAGCAGCCTGAATCCAGAGCACCCCAGCCTTGGAACAGCCTGAATCCAGAGCATCCCAGCCCTGGAGCAGCCTGAATCCAGAGCATCCCAGCCCTGAGCAGCCTTAAGCAGAGCACCCCAGCCCTGGAGCAGCCTGAATCCAGAGCATCCCAGCCCTGGAGCAGCCTTCATCCAGAGCATCCCAGCCCTGGAGCAGCCTTAACCAGAGCATTCCAGCCCCAGAGCACCCTGAACCTTTAAGCACCCCAGACCTCATCCCACACCAGCCAGTCCTGCTCGGAGCAGCAGCTCAGGAGCTCTCTGGGGACCCCTCGATCCTCAGTGTTTCCGAGTTCACAGTTTCACAGAAAAGGAAACTGTTTTCGCCACAACTTGTCATAAGATTTCCCCTCCTTGGGTTGCAACAGAGAGATGGGGGAGTGCAGTGATTGCAGCAACGTTAACCCCTGGCTCAGAGGCTCGAGGTGCTGCTGGGGGGGGCCTGGGGGCAGTGAGGGGACACCTGAATTGACAGTAGGGGTTGAAGAGGACTGAGCGCATGGGAATTCAGGCTCCTTGGGGCTGGGCAGCCTCTGCCCCTCTCCCCAACTCCTCCTGGGGACAACCAAGGGACACATCCCACCCGAGACAAATTCAAGGTGCCAGAGCTGTGAGGGTGGGAGAGCCAAGCCCAGAGCATCCCAGCCCTTGGAGCAACCTGAATCCAGAGCACCCCAGCCCTGGAGCAGCCTTAATCCAGAGCATCCCAGCCCTGAGCAGCCTTCATCCAGAGCATCCCAGTCCTGGAGCAGCCTTCATCCAGAGCATCCCAGCCCTGGGGCAGCCTGAATCCAGAGCATCCCAGCCCTGGAGCAACCTGAATCCAGAGCATCCCAGCCCTGAGCAGCCTTCATCCAGAGCATTCCAGCCCTGAGCAGCCTTAATCCAGAGCATCCCAGCCCTGAGCAGCCTGAATCCAGAGCACCCCAGCCCTGGAGCAGTCTGAATCCAGAGCATCCCAGCCCTGGGGCAGCCTGAATCCAGAGCACCCCAGCCCTGGGGCAGCCTTAATCCAGAGCATCCCAGCCCTGGAGCAACCTGAATCCAGAGCATCCCAGCCCTGAGCAGCCTTCATCCAGAGCATTCCAGCCCTGAGCAGCCTTAATCCAGAGCATCCCAGCCCTGAGCAGCCTGAATCCAGAGCATCCCAGCCCTGGAGCAGCCTGAATCCAGAGCATCCCAGCCCTGGAGCAGCCTGAATCCAGAGCACCCCAGCCCTGGAGCAGCCTTAATCCAGAGCATCCCAGCCCTGGAGCAGCCTGAATCCAGAGCATCCCAGCCCTGAGCAGCCTTAACCGGAGCATTCCAGCCCTGAGCAGCCTTAATCCAGAGCATCCCAGCCCTGGAGAAGCCTTAATCCAGAGCATCCCAGCCCTGGGGCAGCCTGAATCCAGAGCATCCCAGCCCTGGAGCAGCCTGAATCCAGAGCATCCCAGCCCTGGAGCAGCCTTAATCCAGAGCATCCCAGCCGTGGAGCAGCCTTAATCCAGAGCATCCCAGCCCTGGAGCAGCCTTAATCCAGAGCATCCCAGCCCTGGAGCAGCCTTAATCCAGAGCATCCCAGCCCTGGAGCAGCCTTAATCCAGAGCATCCCAGCCCTGGAGCAGCCTTAATCCAGAGCATCCCAGCCCTGGAGCAGTCTGAATCCAGAGCATCCCAGCCCTGGAGCAGCCTTCATCCAGAGCATCCCAGCCCTGGAGCAGCCTGAATCCAGAGCATCCCAGCCCTGGAGCAGCCTGAATCCAGAGCATCCCAGCCCTGGAGCAGCCTTAACCAGAGCATTCCAGCCCTGAGCAGCCTGAATCCAGAGCATCCCAGCCCTGGAGCAGCCTGAATCCAGAGCATCCCAGCCCTGAGCAGCCTGAATCCAGAGCACCCCAGCCCTGGAGCAGCCTTAATCCAGAGCACCCCAGCCCTGGAGCAGCCTTAATCCAGAGCATCCCAGCCCTGGAGCAGCCTTAACCAGAGCATTCCAGCCCTGAGCAGCCTGAATCCAGAGCATCCCAGCCCTGGAGCAGCCTGAATCCAGAGCATCCCAGCCCTGAGCAGCCTGAATTTCTGCTGCCCAGAGAGGCTGCTTGGCTGTTTCAGCTCCAGGATGTCACCCACTGTCTGTGCCCTCAGCGTTGCCCATCCCAGTGTCCCCAGCCGGTTGCAGCAGGGGGGGTGACAGTGATGTTTTTCCAAAGACCTCATCCAGATTTTACTCTGGGAGTGCCATTCCCCCCAAAACACTCGCTCCCTTGCTGGCATCACCTCTCCCGGTGTCAGGAGGCAAGATGCTGAGGAGGACACCCACTGCCTTCACCACTCCCACCATAACCAGTCCAACCAGTTTGCTCCAGCGTTGGGAATCCACTTCTGTTGGGACAGCAGTTTCCTGAATATCAAGCACAACAAAGGAGCTCTGAGGTGGAATCCACCTAACCCAGAAGCATTGGGACACGGGACCAGCAGCCCTGGTGGGCTCTAGAGGGAACTGGAGGGCACTGGAACACCTCCAGGCAGATCCTGGAAAGCCTTGGCTGGCCCTTGTCTTGAAAGGACAACAACCATGGAATTGTTTGGTTGGAAGAGCCCTTTGAGATGCTCAAATCCAAGCACATCTGGCCATGGGATGGGCGTGCAGGGGTGGAGAGGAGCACATCTACAGCAGAGAAAAGCCCACATGGGTTCCCACCACAGAGGCCTTAATCCAGAGCATCCCAGCCCTGGAGCAGCCTGAATCCAGAGCATCCCAGCCCTGAGCAGCCTTCATCCAGAGCATCCCAGCCCTGGAGCAGCCTTAATCCAGAGCATCCCAGCCCTGGAGCAGCCTGAATCCAGAGCATCCCAGCCCTGGAGCAGCCTTAACCAGAGCACCCCAGCCCTGGAGCAGCCTGAATCCAGAGCATCCCAGCCCTGGAGCAGCCTGAATCCAGAGCATCCCAGCCCTGGAGCAGCCTGAATCCAGAGCATCCCAGCCCTGAGCAGCCTGAATCCAGAGCATCCCAGCCCTGGAGCAGCTTTAATCCAGAGCACCCCAGCCCTGAGCAGCCTGAATCCAGAGCATCCCAGCCCTGGAGCAGCCTGAATCCAGAGCATCCCAGCCCTGGAGCAGCCTGAATCCAGAGCATCCCAGCCCTGGGGCAGCCTTAATCCAGAGCATCCCAGCCCTGGAGCAGTCTGAATCCAGAGCACCCCAGCCCTGGAGCAGTCTGAATCCAGAGCATCCCAGCCCTGAGCAGCCTGAATCCAGAGCATCCCAGCCCTGGAGCAGCTTTAATCCAGAGCACCCCAGCCCTGAGCAGCCTGAATCCAGAGCATCCCAGCCCTGGAGCAGCCTGAATCCAGAGCATCCCAGCCCTGGAGCAGCCTTAATCCAGAGCATCCCAGCCCTGGAGCAGTCTGAATCCAGAGCACCCCAGCCCTGGAGCAGTCTGAATCCAGAGCATCCCAGCCCTGGAGCAGCCTGAATCTGGAGCACCCCAGCCCTGGAGCAGCCTGAATCTGGAGCACCCCAGTTCCAGAGCACCCCAGCCCTGGAGCAGCCTGAATCCAGAGCACCCCAGCCCTGGAGCAGCATTAATCCAGAGCATCCCAGCCCTGGAACAGCCTTAATCCAGAGCATCCCAGCCCTGGAACAGCCTTAATCCAGAAGATGTGGAGAGGAGCACATCTACAGCAGAGAAAAGCCCACACGGGTTCCCACCACAGAGGCCTCAGGGGCAGAGCCCAACAGCTGGAGGAAATCAAAGCAAATAAACCCAGGGAGGAACAAAACCAGGCAGGAAGCTGGTGGGGGTCGACCTACCGAGGAGGAGAGCAGAGCTGTTTGTTCACCAACCTGCTGCAAACCAGCCCAACTCTTCAGCAGTGGCTTGGGGGAATCAAGCTCTGGCCCAGAAGAAGCAGAGGTCCCGTCCCAGAGCTGGGTTCTTCCTCCTCCCACCAAGCGACGCTCTCTGAGTTATAAATAAACAACTCGTGGATGGAAAACAACAGCCCAGGACGACGGTGCCACCGGTGACTCAAGGGTTGGACACGGAGCCTGTCATTTGCCAAGCACGAGCGCTGCCTCTGTCACCCTCTGCCCCGGGGAGAGGAGGGCTCTGGTGGGGCCAAGGGCTGCCATGGGACAGCCACGTCCTCCACCGCGGCCTCTGCTCCCAGCCAGAGCCCGGGCGCACCCCGCGCGCTCCGAACGCGGGCGATGCCAGGAGAGGCGGCCCTGGGGGGGCAAAGGCAGTGGCACAGCCCGGGCACGGCCTTGCTGTGGGGAAAAGGCCCTTGGAAACAGTCTGGAAAGAGTCAGAGCACAGCCCTGGATTCTGATGGGGTTGGACCCTCGTGGTCCAACTCCAGCCCTGGGTTCTGATGGGGTTGGACCCTCGTGGTCCAACTCCAGCCCCAGCTTCTGATGGAGTTGGATCCTCGTGGTCCAACTCCAGCCCTGGCTTCTGATGGAGTTGGATCCTCGTGGTCCAACTCCAGCCCTGGCTTCTGATGGAGTTGGATCCTCGTGGTCCAACTCCAGCCCTGGCTTCTGATGGAGTTGGACCCTCGTGGTCCAGATCCAGCCCTGGCTTCTGATGGGGTTGGATCCTCGTGGTCCAACTCCAGCCCTGGGTTCTGATGGAGTTGGACCCTCGTGGTCCAACTCCAGCCTTGGCTTCTGATGGGGTTGGATCCTCGTGGTCCAACTCCAGCCCTGGCTTCTGATGGGGTTGGATCCTCGTGGTCCAACTCCAGCCCTGGGTTCTGATGGGGTTGGACCCTCGTGGTCCAGATCCAGCCCTGGCTTCTGATGGGGTTGGACCCTCGTGGTCCAACTCCAGCCCTGGCTTCTGATGGGGTTGGATCCTCGTGGTCCAGATCCAGCCTTGGCTTCTGATGGGGTTGGATCCTCGTGGTCCAAATCCAGCCCTGGATTCTGATGGAGTTGGATCCTCGTGGTCCAAATCCAGCCCTGGCTTCTGATGGAGTTGGATCCTCGTGGTCCAAGTCCAGCCTTGGCTTCTGATGGAGTTGGATCCTCGTGGTCCAACTCCAGCCCTGGTTTCTGATGGGGTTGGATCCTCGTGGTCCAAATCCAGCCCCAGCTTCTGATGGTCAGCGGACCCTCATGGTCCAACTTCAGTTCCAGCTTCTGATGGTGACTGGACCCTCATGGTCCAACTCCAGCCCTGGCTTCTGATGGTGGTCAGACCTTTATGGTCCAACTCCAGCCCTGGCTTCTGATGGGGTTGGATCCTCGTGGTCCAAATCCAGCCCCAGCTTCTGATGGTCAGCGGACCCTCATGGTCCAACTTCAGTTCCAGCTTCTGATGGTGGCTGCACCCTCATGGTCCAGCTTCAGCCCTGGCTTCTGATGGTGGCTGGAACCTCATGGTACAGCTTCAGCTCTGGTTCCTGACAGTGGTTGGACCCTCATGGTCCAACTCCAGCCCTGGCTTCTGACGGTGGCCAGACCTTCATGGTCCAGCTTCAGCTCTGGCTTCTGATGGTGACTGGACCCTCAAGGTCCAATTTCAGCTCTGGTTCCTGATGGTGGTCAGACCCTCATGGTCCAACTTCAGTTCCAGCTTCTGACAGTGGCTGGACCCTCATGGTCCAACTTCAGTTCCAGCTTCTGACAGTGGCCAGACCTTCATGGTCCAACTTCAGCTCTAGTTTCTGATGGTGGCCAGACCCTCATGGTCCAACTTCAGCTCCTTCCCTGCCCCCAGCCCGGTACCACCACCACGAATCCCACTAGAGAATCACGAGCGTTGGCTATGGAATGGGGTCCAACCCCCCACCCTCTCCCTCACGGAAATGTTCTCCTTGCAGGAGACCGACCTGACAGGGGATGGAGACGAGGTGCTCCTGCTGAACCCCTCCAGCTTCTCCTCCCAGGGCACCAGGAGCAGCTGGGGGAGGAAAAGCAGCTGCTGGGCTTCCACCGCTGCCCTTGATTGTGTTCCTCAGACCCTCGAGAAGGAGAATTCCTTACAGCCCGTTGCCTGCTCCTGCTCCAGGACACAACTTGCCAGAGCCCTGGGGAAAGCCAGGGTTGATTTTCTCACGGCAGATCCTCCGTGCCCGGCCGGGAAAGCCCTGCTGAGTGGTCCCTGAATTTACTCTCCCAGTTTCTGCGCCGTTTTGGATCCCAGCACGGAGTTTCCTGGTGGATCTGGTGCCTGTTGGACAGGGGTGCTGGAAAGAAGGAAGGTGACACAAACCAGGCTTTGCACCCCGCTGCTTTCTGCTGGCACTGCCCCCCTCCTGGAGCCCCCCGGGCAGCTGCCCCTTTTTAAGGCAGAAAATGTCAATTCTGGGGCACAGAACGTGCAGGACTCGGGTGGGGTGGGGGGAGGCAGGATGGAGGGCATGGAGTGGGCCCCTGAGCCCCTCTGTGGGGGGTGCAGTGGGGCCTGGCTGGTGAGTGGGGTGGGGGGCAACCACACTGCACCCCTCAATGCCCCCCCCCATCACCTCACACCCACCTGTTTGCTCCCCCCATTACCCCACAGCCCTGTCTGCCCCCCAGTGCTCCACACACCTGCCTGCGCCCTATTGCCCCCCACCCCATCACCCTGCACCCCTTCTCTGCCCCCACCCCAGCTGCCCCCCCATTGCCCCGTCTGCCTCATCACCCCACACCCCAATGTCCCTCCCCACTGCCCCCCACATCACCCACACCCCCTGTTTGCCCCCCATCACCCTGAACCCCCATCTCTTCCACTATCACCCCACACCCCCTCGACCCCCCTCATCACCCCCACCCCCTGTCTGCCCCCATCCCCCTGCACCCCATCTCCTCCCCCATCACCCCACCCCCTGTCCCCCACATCGACCCCCATCCCCCCACACCCCATCTCCTCCCCCATCACCCTGCACCCCCTGCCCCCCCATCACCCCCACCCCCTGTCTGCCCCCATCCCCCCGCACCCCCATCTCCTCCCCCATCTCCCTGCCCCCCGCCCAACATCGCCCCCCCATCACCCCCACCCCCCCATCTCTTCTACTATCACCCAACATCCCCCGCCCCCCACATCACCCCCTCATCACCCCCATCCCCTCTCTGCCCCCATCCCCCCGCCCCCCATCACCCCTCATCACCCTGAACCCCCATCTCTTCCACTATCACCTCACACCCCCTCGACCCCCCCATCACCTCCATCCCCTTTCTGCCCCCACCCCCCCGCACCCCCATCTCCTCCCCCATCACCCTGAACCCCCCGCCCCCATCGCCCCCATCACCCCACACCCCCTTTCTGCCCCCCATCCCCCCATCCCAACTCCTCCCCCATCACTCTGCCCCCCCGCCCCCCAACATCGCCCCCCATCACCCCCATCCCCCCACACCCCATCTTCTCCCCCATCACCCCACACCCCCTGTCTGCCCCCATCCCCCTGCACCCCATCTCCTCCCCCACCACCCTGAACCCCCCGCCCCCCACATCGCCCCCCATCACCCCACACCCCCTGTCTGCCCCCATCTCCCTGCACCCCATCTCCTCCCCCATCACCCCACACCCCCGCCCCCCACACCACCCCCTCATCACCCCCATCCCCTGTCTGCCCCCCATAACCCTGATCACCTCTCCTCCCCCACCACCCCACCTCCCCCAACCCCCCCATCACCCCCACCCCGTCTGCCCCCATCCCCCCGCACCCCCATCTCCTCCCCCATCTCCCTGCCCCCCGCCCAACACCGCCCTCCCATCACCCCCACCCCCCCATCTCTTCCACTATCACCCCACATCCCCCGCCCCCCACATCACCCCCTCATCACCCCCATCCCCTCTCTGCCCCCATCCCCCCGCCCATCATCCCTCATCCCCCTGAACCCCCATCTCTTCCACTATCACCCCACACCCCCTCGACCCCCCCATCACCGACACCCCCTGTCTGCCCCCACCCCCCGCACCCCCATCACCTCCCCCATCACCCTGAATCCCCCGCCCCCCACATCGCCCCCATCACCCCACACCTCCTTTCTGCCCCCCATCCCAACTCCTCCCCCATCCCCCCGCCCCCCACATCACCCCCTCATCACCCCACACCCCCTTTCTGCCCCCCATCCCCCCCCATCCCCACTCCTCCCCCATCACCCCGACCCCCAACACCGCCCCCATCGCCCCCACCCCCCCACCCCCCATCCCCTCCCCCATCACCCTGCCCCCCCCGTCCCCCATATCACCCCCATCCCCCTGAACCCCCATCTCTTCCACTATCACCCCACACCCCCTGCCCCCCACATCACCCCCTCATCACCTCCATCCCCTGTCTGCCCCCCATAACCCTGATCACCATCTCCTCCCCCATCACCCCACCTCCCCCGACCCCCCCGTCACCCCCACCCCCTGTCTGCCCCCATCCCCCCGCACCCCCATCTCCTCCCCCATCTCCCTGCCCCCCGTCCAACATCGCCCTCCCATCACCCCCACCCCCCCATCTCTTCCACTATCACCCCACATCCCCCGCCCCCCACATCACCCCCTCATCACCCCCATCCCCTCTCTGCCCCCATCCCCCCGACCCCCATCACCCTCATCACCCTGAACCCCCATCTCTTCCACTATCACCCCACACCCCCTCGACCCCCCCATCACCTCCATCCCCTTTCTGCCCCCACCCCCCCACACCCCATCTCCTTCCCCATCACCCTGAACCCCCCGCCCCCATCGCCCCCATCACCCCACACCCCCTTTCTGCCCCCCATCCCAACTCCTCCCCCATCACCCCGCCGCCCATCACCCCCCATCCCCCTGAACCCCCATCTCTTCCACTATCACCCCACACGCCCTGCCCCCCACATCACCCCCCCATCACCCCACACCCCCTTTCTGCCCCCATCCCCCCCATCCCAACTCCTCCCCCATCACTCTGCCCCCCCGCCCCCCAACACCGCCCCCATCGCCCCCACACCCCCCCACCCCATCTCCTCCCCCATCACCCTGCCCCCCCCATCCCCCATATCACCCCCATCCCCCTGAACCCCCATCTCTTCCACTATCACCCCACATCCCCCGCCCCCCACATCACCCCCTCATCACCCCCGCCCCCTGTCTGCCCCCCATCTCCTCCCCCATCACCCCACCCCCCCATCATCCCCCATCCCCCTGAACCCCCATCTCTTCCACTATCACCCCACACCCCCTCGACCCCCCCATCACCCCCACCCCCTCTCTGCCCCCCATCCCCCCACCCCCCCATCTCTTCCACTATCACCCCACACCCCCTGCCCCCCACATCACCCCCTCATCACCCCCGCCTCCTGTCTGCCCCCCATCCCCCCGCACCCCCATCTCCTCCCCCATCACCCTGAACCCCCATCTCTTCCACTATCACCCTGCCCCCCCCGCCCCCAACATCACCCCCTCATCACCGACACCCCCTGTCTGCCCCCACCCCCCCCGCACCCCCATCTCCTTCCCCATCACCCTGAACCCCCCGCCCCCCACATCGCCTCCCATCACCCCACACCCCATCTCTTCCACTGTCAACCCACATCCCCCACCCCCACCATCGCCCCCCATCACTCCCATCACCCCATCTCCTCCCCACATCACCCCCATCCCCTCTCTGCCCCCCATCCCCCCATCACTCCTCATCCCCCTGAACCCCGTCACCCACAACCCCTCGACCCCCCCATCCCCCCGCACCCCCATCTCCTCCCCCATCACCCTGCCCCCCCCGTCCCCCATATCACCCCCATCACCCTGAACCCCCATCTCTTCCACTATCACCCCACACCCCCTCGACCCCCCATCACCTCCATCCCCTTTCTGCCCCCACCCCCCCGCACCCCCATCTCCTCCCCCATCACCCTGAACCCCCCGCCCCCCACATCGCCCCCCACCCCCTTTCTGCCCCCCATCCCCCCCATCCCAACTCCTCCCCCGCCCCCCCGCCCCCCAACACCGCCCCCCACCCCCCATCCCCTCCCCCATCCCCTCGCACTCCCCCCTCCCCCCCCGTCTCCCCCCTCCTCGCCCCCGTTCCCCCCCCCCCCTCACCGGCTCTCGCGCCGCCGCCTGGGAAACCCGGAAGTGGCGGCGCCGCCGGGAGCGCTCGCCCCGCCCCTTCTCTGACGTCATCGCGCAGAGGGGCGGGGCCGAGGGGGCTGGAGTTGGGGGGGGGGGACACACACGGGGTCACGTGGGGTGATGGGCAGGGCCGGAGAGAGGAGCCCTGGGTGGGCAGGGGCCTCAGAGCCCACCCAGTGCCACCCCTGCCGTGGGCAGGGGCACCTCCCAGTGGGCCCAGAGCCCCATCCAGCCTGGCCTGGGACACCTCGGGGGAAGGGGCAGCCACCCCCTCCCAGGGCCTCCCCACCCTCAGGGTGAAGAATTTCACAGCATCACAGTATCACAGGGTTGGAGAGGATCTCTGAGATCATCAAGTCCAACCTATAACCCAACACCAACACCAACCCATCATCTAACCCATGGCACTCAGTGCCTCATCCAGTCTCCCCTTAAACCCCTCCAGGGTTGGTGACTCCACCCCCTCCCTGGGCAGCCCATTCCAATGACCAATCACCCTTTCAGTGAAGAATTTTTTCCTCACATCAAGTCTAAACTTTCCCTGACAAAGCTTAAATTTCCTCCTGACATCCAATCTAAATCTTCCCCCTTCCAATTTAAAGCCGTTCCCCCTCATCCTGTCACTCCAGACCCTTGGAAAAAGCCCCTCCCCAGCTTTCCTGGAGCCCCTTTCAGTCCTGGGAGGCTGCTCTGAGCTCTCCCCAGAGCCTTCTCTTCTCCAGGCTGAACAACCCCAACTCTCTCAGCCATGGGAGAGGTGTTCTATCCCTCTGGTAGGGTTTGCTGTGATTTAACTCACTCTACTTGCTTTAACCCCTCCACCCCAGCCAAACCACCAAGGGTCCTCTCTCCTGGACTACACGAGCTGCCCTTCACCCACACAGTCCTGCTCTAAGGTCTCCCCAGAGCCTTCTCCTCTCCAGGCTGAACAACCCCAACTCTCTCAGCGAGCTGCTCCAGCCCTTGGATCACCTCTGTGGCCTCCTCTGCACTCACTCCAACAGCTCCAGCTCCTTCCTGTGCCGAGGAGTTCAGAATCGAACACAGGACTCGAGGTGGGGTCTCCCCAGAGCAGAGCAGAGGGGCAGAATCCCCTCCCTCCTACCTCTGGTCCCACTGCTTTGGATGCAGCCCAGGACACAGTTGGTTTCTGGGCTTCAGGCACACATTGCTGGCTCATCTTGAGCTTCTCATCCATTATTTAGCAAATTAAAGACAGGGAAAAATACTTTTGTGCATCCTTTCCCCAGAATTCAGCGTTCCGGGTGCCCAAGCAGGAGAGGAAGGCTGCAGTGATGTGTTTTATACCCAGGCTGGTGAATCTCCTGGGGGGCTCGGGGATTGGGTGCTGTTCAGAGTAGAGACTGTTCATGGCAAGGAATAATTGCCATCTCCAGTGGGATTTCCTGATGCTTCGGAGTTGGGAAGTGGCTGAAGATATTTTGGAGCAAACCTGGGGAAGAAGAGAGAAAAAGAGACTCATAACAGGATTTTTTCATCATACTCTGCAAAACAAGGGAGGCCAACAGGTTCTTCTCCCAACCCAGCCTGTTATACACATGTGCAAGCCTGTGCCAAAGGGCATGTTTTTAGAAAAAGCCCAAACTCCCTGTTTTTCCTGCCTCTGGAATGACCTGAACTCCCCGAGCTCTCCTAATCTCAGCGCTGTTTATGTCTGCCTTTCTTATCTGTCCAAGGTTCTCCCCTCCTGTTCAACCCCGCTCTGAAACATGAAGGGAGGCTTTGAAAGAAATAAAAGCTTGGGTTTTTTTTTCCCAAGAAGGGCCTCAAAGGGAGGTTGAAACTCGGTGGGGACGTTGGATCCTCTCCTGTGCCTGTCTCTCACGCACACGGAGCTGTGGCCCCTTGCACAAGGACTTGGTTTTGGCAGGAGGGAAGGCAGCAGGGGAACTGCTGCGTGGCTGGGAGCAGAGCAGGGGCAGGAGAGCTTGGGAGGTGACTCTGCAGGGCCAGGGCTTGTGGGATAAAACTCGAAGATGCTGTGATGAGAGGGAGCCACAGCCCCACTCAAGGAATCCTGGAATCATGTGGTTGGAGAAGACCTTTGAGATCGTTGAGTCCAACTGTACCTGGCACTACTAAACCATCAACCTGTCTTTTAAACTCCTCCAGGGATGGAGACTCCACCACCCCCCTGGGCAGCCTCTGCCACTGCCTGAGAGCCTTTTCAGTGAGGAAATTTTTCCTAATATCCAGTCTAAAGCTGCCCTGGTGCAACTTGAGGCCATTTCCTCTCATCCTATCACTTGTTATTTGGGAGAAGAGACCAACACCCACCTCACCACAACCTCCTCTCAGGCAGTTGGAGACAGTGATGAGGTCTCCCCTCAGCCTCCTCTTCTCTAAGCCGAACAACCCCAGTTCTGCTCCTCATAAGACTTGTTCTCCAGCCCCTTCACCAGCTGTTAGGAAGCTGGAAGCAGAGTTGTGGACAGGTCATGACAGATGCCAGGAATCCCCTTTCAAGTAGGAGCCGTGCTGGGCTGTGTGGAGGCTGTGACAAGCTCCAAGGTTGAAAAAACATCTCCTGTGCTGCTTACACTCATTCACAGCAGCAGCCCAGGGCTCGTAAACCATGTAGGGAGGCACCAGGGTCTGGAGGAGAAGTGGTGTGAGGAGAGGCTGAAGGCCCTTGGTGTGTTCAGCCTGGAGAGGAGGAGGCTGAGAGGGGATCTCAGAGGTGTTTGCTGCCTTCTGCCAAGGGAGGGAGGGGAAACAGGGGCTGAGCTCTGCTCTCTGGTGTCCTGGGACAGGACTGGAGGGAAGGGCAGGAAGATGTGCCAGGGGAGGGTTGGGTTGGATATTGGGAAGAGGTTCTTCCCCCAGGGGGTGGTGGAGCCCTGGAACAGCTCCCCAGGGCAGCAGTCCCAGCACCCAGTCTGCAGCATTCCAGAAGCCTTTGGCCAATGCCCTGGGGTGAGTGTTGGGGTGTCCTGTGCAGGAACAGGAGTTGGAGTTGATGGTCCTTTGGGGTCCCTTCCCACTCAGGTGATTCTATGATTCTGTGATTCTATGATTCTATGATCCTGCCCTGTTGCACTCCAGCTACAAGGCCTGACTGACAGCTGTCTGTCAAATGAGTTGTTGGCTTACCTTGAGGAGACAAAGCATCATGAAATCAATCATGATGATGACAGAGATGAATACCACCAGCAGGACCCTGTCACCGGAGCCGTGCTCTGGTTTCCACTGGGAGAAAAGGAGAGTCAGGAGGGAAATGATAAATCAGGAGGAAAGACAGAGTTGCTCCGTCTATCCCTGTTGTCCAGAAGGATGCATCAAACAATGCCCAATATCTCTCCTACCTTTCATAGAATCATAGAATCTTCCAATTGGAAAAGACCTCTGAGATCATCAGGTCCAACCGCCCCCATCCTCCACTAAACCCTGTCCCTCAAAAACTCATCTCCCATTTTTTAAACCCCTCCAGGGATGGTGACTCCACCCCCTCCCTGGGCAGCTGTGGAAGCACCCACAGCAACAGAAAGTGAAGCAGAGCAGAGGCTGAACACGAAACAGAGTGTTTTCTCCCACCTGTTGGTTAACAACATCCCCCCTGCTGCGAGCAGCACGCTGGGGGACACGGCTCAAGGAGACCATTCTTCCCGAGGTGGGCATTTACCAGGGGTTCCTCAAACCACAGAAACACACTGGAAGCAAAAAGAGGTAAGGAACTGGTTTCCTCAATAAACCAGGTTGCTCCAAGAGCCCAGACAGCGTGTTGGTTCAAGGAGACCTCTTTGAAAGCAAGGTCAACCATCAGCTACGCTTGCTCACCCCAGTCAAAGCCCTGCAGACATTCCCTGAGGATGGACTGCAAGTGCCCGAGCGCCTGCCAACCTGCACGAAGCTGATCTCAGAGATGGGGCTGCTCATAGAGGGGCTCAGGAAGGGGCAAGATGACCAGGGAATGTCTGCTCTCACAGGGCATTGTCTCCTGGAAAGGAACATTTCCAAAGGCACAGCCAAGGGCAGGGAGGGGGACAGAAAACTTGGAGGAAATGTCCAAGTTTAACAAGACCGAGTCCTGCACTTGGGACACAACAACCCCAGGCAGCTCCAAGCTTGGGGCAGAGTGGCTGGAGAGCTGCCTGGAGGAGAAGGCCCTGGGGGTGTTGGTTGGCAGGGGCTGAACATGAGGCAGCAGTGGCCCAGGGGGCCAAGAGGGCCAATGGCATCTTGGGCTGTGTCAGACACAGCGTGGGCAGCAGGAGCAGGGCAGGGATTGTGCCCCTGCCCTGGGCACTGGGGAGGCCACCCCTCGAGTGCTGGGGTCAGCTCTGGGCCCCTCACTCCAAGAAGGACATTGAGGGGCTGGAGAGTGTCCAGAGAAGGGAACGAGGCTGGGGAAGGGGCTGGAGAACAAGTGCTGAGAGGAGAGACTGAGGGACCTGGGGGTGTTTATCCTGGAGAAGAGGAGGCTGAGGGGAGACCTCATCCCTGTCTCCAACTGCCTGAAAGGAGGCTGTGGCAGAGCCAGTGTTGATCTCTTCTCTCCAGAGACAGGGGATGGGACAAGGGGAAATGGCCATGAGTTGTGCCAGGGGAGGGTCTGATGGATTTTGGGGAGAATTTCTGTACCAAAGGGTGGTCAGGGACTGGCACAGCTGCCCAGGGAGGGGGTGGAGTCACCATCCCTGGAGGGGTTTAAACCACGGGGAGATGAGTTTTTGAGGGACAGGGTTTAGTGGAGGATGGGGGCAGTTGGACTCGGTGATCTCCAAGGTCTTTTCCAACTGGAAGATTCTATGGTCCACATCAGCTCCTTGCTGGTTTTGCCTTCCTGCCTGGATTGGTGCTGAGAGCAATGTGAGTTTGTTCTGGGTGTGTGATTGTTTGGGTTACTGAGATCACTCTCGGTGTCGGTCGAGGCTCAGGGCAGCCGCAAGCTTTACAGTTTTGTGGTCTCTAAGCAAAGGCTCCTTGGGCTTGAGGTTCCCCACCGTGCTGGCTTTCAGTTCCCTGGGTTGTGCTGCTGCCACTGTTTCTCCTTGTGTCTCTGCAAGAGGATCTGCACGAGCTGTAAAGCACCAAGAGAGCAGATCAGTGACTCAGCATCACCAGGGGCTTTCTGCCCAGACACGGGGTCGAAGGTTTACCCCGAGCAGCCGTCTTTAAGAGCAGGGATGGTGTGAACTGAGTGATGGATGGGCTACAGATGGGAAAAGTCTTGTTAAATCGATCAGATGAACTCATTGGGGCAGAACAGACAGAGGTTTCTTTTCTGGTGTCTCCCAGGGCTCTCTTCTGCTCAGTGGGAAACATCCCAGGGGAAGGGGTTTGCTGTCGGAGGGTTCCCCACGGCTCAATGTGAGTTGCTAAAATCACCCTAAAGATTTTCAAAACTCAGAGTGGGCCTAGAAAGCAGAATATCCAACCCCACAATGTTTGTCCCTGCTTGGTTGTCCCAAATAACCCTTCTCCCTGCAAGGAAAACTGTGATATCCCACATTAAAATGCCTCTGGGTTGTTGCCTGCAGCGATCTCCAGTCAGCAAGCCCTTGATAATGGAGAATCGCTTCTCTGCTGATGGATGGAGCTCCCATCACCCAGGTTTTGAGCGGAAGATGGGGGGATTTGAGACAAAAACAGCCCAGGAGAGGTCCCACCCTGCCATGCAAAGGGCACGTGCTGAGTCTGCAGAGCTCAAGATAAGTCTTCAAGAGTCCTCCACCAAGGCTGCAAACACAACCTTATCTCTAATCCTCCTTTGCAGAGAGCTTCGTGCCGGAGGCAGGCTGAGATGGTCGAGAGTATTTACAGCTCACAAAGGTATTTAGGCCTTCTTTTCCTCTTAAAATGATAGGAAATTGGCCACATAAATACCTTGGAGTCCCTGGCCCTAAATGGCTTAGCAGCCTGTGTTCCCCTTGTGACAGGGTTAGGCTCACTTGTGCACATCCAGTTTGGAAATGAGTTACTCAGGGGCTTTGGGAACCTGCCTGTAGCTGTTTGGAGAAGCCCAGCTTGTCTCTGCTCGGAGAGGATGACATTTACAGGGTGCAGAGATCGAGCAGGACAGTTCATTGCTCACTTGGCACAGGCCAACGACAGGACGATGATGCTCGGTGCTCTCCTGCGAAGGAGATCGGGGGCTACTGTGCCCGAGGAGTGGGGTGGCAGAGACACCAGGCAGTTTTCCAAGGTCATCTGCAATTTTCTGAGGTCATCCAGGCACCTTTTTGGAGCCTGTATATCCCAGACCCCCTCCAACACACCCTGTGCATCACAGGGGGGGGTTCTGCAGAGCGTGCATGGATGCTCTCGGGCTTGGTCATGGGTCCAAGGGGTTTCCAGTGCAGGTGGAAGGTTTGAGGTGCACCTCAACGTGTGCCACCTTGCCAGAGCAATGCAGGCACTGCTGCACCCTTTGGCCAGGCTGTGTTTGGGGCCCCTCTCACCAAGGGGGTGGTGGCACTGGAAAGGCTCAGGAGGTTGTCAGAGGAAATCTGGGGGCAGACGGTGCCTTCCAGCGCTTGGGAACGGCGCTGGGTGCGTGATTTCCTTGGCTGGCTGTGCTGTGTGGGTTGGAAGCTCGTGTGTTTGTTTAGCCCAGCAAGCTATTTCTTCTCAAGATAGTATTTGACACAGAAGATACCTGTAATCATTTGGAACTTTGCAACCCTTGTTTTTCCCAAGTCATGTGCTCAAAGGGGAACTTTTTGTGCCTTTGGCTCAGCGAGCACAGTCCGAGGCCTCCCAGACCTCACCTGAGCTGCCTGCAGTGGCCTTTGGGTTGATCTAAAGGCCTCACATGGATGAGGCTCCTCTGGAGTCTGCACAGATTTAGTGGGATGGGCCAGGAGCACCAAGGATGGGCTGAGGCCATCAAGGTGGCCAGCAGTGCCTGGAAACCCTCACGAAACGGGGCTGTGCTACAGCATCTCCTAAAGGTAGAGGAGACTGGGCAGGTTTGACATGGCCATCAACATCACGAGGAAGCCTTCTGCACTGGGGAGCACTGGTGGTGCACTGGGGAGCACTGGTGGTGCACAGGTTGTCACAGTGGAGTCCTGCAGAGGGTTTGGGATGCTGTGGTTTACTGGAACTGGAGATGGGCCACGTCACTGGGCAGTTCTTTAAAGATAGGAGCTCACTGGAGAAAATCTCAGCATCTCACAGTTTCACAGTATCACAAGGTTGGAAAGGACCTTTGAGATCATCAAGTCCAACCTATAACCCAACACCAACACCAACACCAACCCATCATCTAAACCATGGCACTCAGTGGCTCATCCAGTCTCCCCTTAAACCCCTCCAGGGTCCGTGACTCCACCCCCTCCCTGGGCAGCCCATTCCAATGACCAATCACCCTTTCAGGGAAGAACTTTTTCCTCACATCCAGTCTAACCTTTCCCTGACCAAGCTTGAGTCCCTGCCCTCCAGTTCTGTCCCTGGGCACCTGAGAGAAGAGACCAACCCCTGCCCCACTACAACCTCCTTTTAGGGAGTTGTAGAGAGCAATGAGGTCTCCCCTGAGCCTCCTCTTCTCCAGACTAAACAGCCCCAACTCCCTCAGTCTCTCCTCGTAGGGCTTGTGCTCCAGCCCCTTCCCCATCTTCGTTGCCCTCCTCTGGACACTCTCCAGCATCCTGACATCTTTCCCAAACTGGGGGGCCCAGAACTGGACACAGGATTCAAGGTGAGGCCTGACCAGTGCCGAGGACAGGGGGACGATAACTCCTCTGGTCCTGCTCCCCACACTATTCCTGATGCAAATCTCAATCCATGTCTCTGAGTCCAGCTCAGGCAGCACAAATAATGCATCATGGTTTTGCTTCAGTGTCTTCTACAGCTCTGGAAAACTTCCCCTCCCATTTAATCCTGATGGATGAATATGTTCTCTTAATACAATATGTTCTTCTGCCCAGAGAAGCTGTGGTTGCCCCATCCCTGGAAACATTCAAGGTCAGGTTGGATGGGGCTCTGAGCAACCTGGTGTAGTAGAAGGTGTCCCTGCCCATGGCAGGGGGGTTGGAACCCGATGACCTTTGAGGTCTCTTCCAACCCAAACCATTGTAGGATTCCAATTTCCAAGAGCAGAAGATGGGCTTCTCCGTTGGCATCAAAATGTTGACTTGCCCTTTGAAAATGGAACTAGTCCCAAAGAACTGTCTGAAAAGGGAAGGTACCCCACCTTGAGGAAAAAGTTCCCTTTCAAAAACCTGGATTGTGTCATCTAAAGGATGAAATTCTGTTTCTTAGCAGGTGAGGTTGGGGTTCTCAAAAGCAAACAGCGAACCTGAAGCTTACTGGGGTTATTCTGGTTTAGTGGTGGGTAGAGCTGTTTCCCAAGCCCTTGTTTCAGCACTTTACAGTCTGCTGGTGGCTGGGACCTACTCCTCCTGTACTCATAGTGTTTCCAAATGGGTTGTTGTTGGGAGGAGCATCAGCAATGTCTGCTGAGTCACTTGGGTTGTACCCAGGTCTCTGGAAGGGTTTGAAAACCACCTTAAACTTTCAGGTAGTGTTACCAGGACTCTGGCTCTGAGAACAAGCCCTTGGTGATGATGGTGGTGTTCATAGAGGGATCCACTTCAGCCTAATCAAACAGAAATGATCCAAACCCCTATTGCCTTTCTGCTTTGATCTGCTCCTGACTGTGGGGTCTGAATCAGGAGGGGACCCTGCAGACCTTCTGGAGGGCCACGGAGATGATCCAAGGGCTGGAGCCCCTCTGCTCTGAGGCCAGGCTGGGAGAGCTGGGGTTGGTCAGCCTGGAGAAGAGAAGGCTCTGGGGAGACCTTAGAGCAGCCTCCCAGGACTGAAAGGGGTTCCAGAAAAGCTGGGGAGGGGCTCTGGATCAGGGAGTGCAGGGATGGGATGAGGGGAATGGGTTTAAGGTGAGAGAGGGGAGAGTGAGATGAGATCTCAGGGAGAAATGTTTTGCTGTGAGGGTGGGGAGGCCGTGGCCCAGGTTTCCCAGAGCAGTGGTGGCTGCCCCATCCCTGGAGGTGTTCAAGGCCAGGTTGGATGGGGCTTTGAGCCCCCTGATCCAGTGGGAGCTGTCCCTGCCCATGGCAGGGGTAGAACTGGATGGGCTTTGAGGTCCCTTCCAACCCAACCCATTCCAGGATTCTATTAATCTGTTAAAAATGAGCCAAATATTACAGATATTTGACTGAAGGCAGCTTGAGGGATGTGTCAGCAATAACAGACAGGGGGTTATGGCTTAGGATCCTGATAAAAACCAAGACCCCACTGTGAGCTGGTGATGGGAAGGATGGGAGCTGTGTGGGTCAGGACTCGTGGCATGGTCTGGTCTGCCCACACATCCCTGTGGATACACAGCCCCAACCAGTCTGGAAAGCCAAGATCTACTGGCCCTGTGCAGCAGGCACAGGAGAAACAGGAGGTCTGAAACTCTTACTGTAGAGTCAACCCCCCCAGTGGTTCCTGAACTCTATAAACACAGCTAAATTAAAGTGCATTTCCACTGGATCATGGCAAAGTGTTCCTGTGATCAACGTTTTCCCTCGTTGCCAGGCTTCACACTTCCACCTTCAGCACAGCAGAGAGGCCCCAAGGGAGTTGTGCCTGTTGGATCTGACGTGGAATTACCCTGAAATCCCCTTTCCAGGCTGTTTGAGAGGTGTAAAGAGGTTTATGGTGGGTCAGGATCCAGATGTGGGTTTGGCTGAATGATTTTTTTTTTTCCCCTCCAACCTCCCCAAAGAGTTTCCTTTCAAGTGGAGAACAAACGTAGGAAATTTCAGGCCAAAGATAAAAAATTGGCTCCGTGGGTGAGGAGGGGCCTGGGATGAAGGCTGGAGGCAGGACCAGATGCTGAGGGGCTGCTTCACAGAATACATCAGGTCCTGATTATCTCCAGCTCAAAAGACTAAAAGCCCAGAAGTGCTTCTTCTGGAAAACACTCCACCTCTTTCTTTACTCCTCAGCTCACACCTTCACTTTGCTTCCCTTCTCCAGGTCTTTGATGTTATTTTGGAGTCTTAATTTCCATTTTTTCTTCTATTTCCCTTGGCCATGAAGTTTTCACTCTGCATCCAGCCAGGCAAAGCTGTGCCTGGGTCCTATGGGAATTGTCTTTCATAATTTAATCTGCCACCTTCTGTGAGAAACCCTGTGCTTTTCGTGAGAGCAGGGAGACCGTGGCCTTCTCCTTATGGACATGAACCCATGGTGGGCAAAACTCCCCGGCTTCCCCCTCACCTCAGGTCCAGATGGAGACAGGGATCCTACCCCTGGAAAGGTTTCTTGATAGAACCCACTGTGGGTTAAGTCAAAACAATCCAAAAAAGCCAAGTTTCCTTTTGTGGATGTTTTTGGGACTCTTTGCTTTTAAATGCAAATATGCAAAGTGAAATTTCTGGCTGGAAAGCTGGGCCCAGGCCCCTCATCCTTCTGCCTCTTCTCCCTTCCTGCAGCATCTCGTAGAGTCATAGAGCTGTTTGGTTGGAAAAGACCTCTGAGGTCATCAAGTCCAACCGTACCTGGCCACTACTAAAGCATCCCTGAGCAGCTCATCCACCTGTCTTTTAAACCCCTCCAGGGATGGAGACTCCACCACCTCCTGGGCAGCCTCTGCCAGGGCCTGAGAACCCTTTCAGTGAAGGAATTTTTCCTGATGTCCAATCTGAACCTGTCCTGGTGCAATTTGAGGCCATTTCCTCTCATCCCATCACTTGCTACTTGAGAAAAGAGCCCAACCCCCACCTCACCACAACCTCCTCTCAGGCAGTTGGAGACAGGGATGAGGTTCCCCCTCAGCCTCCTCTTCTCCAGGATAAACAGCCCCAGGTCCCTCATAACCCCTGTTCTCCAGCCCCTTCCCCAGCTCCATTCCCTTCTCTGGACACTCTCCAGCCCCTCAATGCCCTTCTTGGAGTGAGGGACCAAAACTGACCCCAGGATTCAAGGTGTGGCCTTGAGTCCAAGGGGACGATTCCTCCCCTGGTCCTGCTGCCACCCCATGGCTGATCCAAGCCAGGATGCTGGTGGCTTTTTGGCCTTCTTGGCCACCTGGGCTCATGTTGAGCTGCTGTTGACCAACACCCCAGGGCCTTCTCCTCCAGGCAGCTCTCCAGCTGCTCTTCCCCAAGCCTGGAGCATTTCTTCCTTATCTACCTCCCTGGGCTCCCACTGCTGCTGTTTGAACCTGGCTCTGGCTCAAAGAAGCCAAGGAGAAGATGTGCAGGCCAAGAGAAAGTGGCTTTCAGGCTGCAGACTCTTGGTGGACCCTGGCTGAGATTTATGGTGGGACTGAGCACCTAACTGGGAGCAAATCTGCTCTTCCCCACTGTCCCTGTGGAGTCTGAGTTGCCTTTAGACTCTGTTTCACTTACAGCTTCTGCAAAATCTGCATGCCATGCCATGCCTGGAGAGTGCTCTTCCACATCTGCCTGATGAGATTTCTCCTGAGGAATCTGGGTCCGTCCCACAGGAAGCAGCACTGATTTGTAGGAAATATGCAAATCCAAGGTAGAATGGGGGAGGAAGCTCCAGCTTTCTCATTATTTTTCAACCTGCCAAGGAGAGGAAATGAAGTGCACGTGTGCTGAGTTTATTCCTGTCCCAGGATGCAGCGGAGCCTTCAAGAGCTGCCTTCGATGACGGCTGCGTTGGGACAAGCAGGCGCTGATCCCTCAGCCTGCCGTGGCTCACCCTGCCAACTGCAGTGAGCTTTCCAGCTCCATCTTTGACCAGGAGAAATTTAGTCATTGTTCTAAAAATAAGAGGAACATTTTCTGGCACAGAAAGGGTTATAAAGGCAAGAAGACCTCACCAAGTGCACTAAAAAGAACCTTTCTTCACTCACGTGAGCAGCACAAACGGAAGGGGCTCAAAAGTCTGTTCCTCAATCGACAGGATTATGTTGGAAGAGAGATCCCTGTTAAAATTAGAGCACAAAATGTTAATTATGTTTGCACTGTCGTGTTTACTTTCATTTGCTTTGACCCTGGCAGCACATACCTTACACAGCTCTGATTTCACGCTGTGTTTATATCTGAGAGGAGCTTGCACGGGGCTGTAACCTCTGATAACCCTCCTGACTGGGGGTGCCTTTCAGCTCAGGGATTTTTTTTTCCCAGCTCTGATCCCACCAGAATTATTTTAAGGCTTGATTTTCCTCTTCTGTAACAGAAAAGACTCTTCACACAGGGACAGTCCCACAGCTGAGAATTCATTTGCATGGAGCACACCAAGAAGAGGAGGCTCCAGGGAGACCTTAGAGCAGCCTCCCAGTGCTGAAAGGGGCTCCAGGAAAGCTGGGGATGGGCTCTGGACCAGGGAGAGGATGAGGGGGAATGGTTTGAAGCTGAAAGAGGGGAGATTGAGATGAGATTTCACGGAGAAATGTTTTGCTGTGAGAGTGGGGAGGCCCTGGCCCAGGTTGCCCAGAGCAGTGGTGGCTGCCCCATCCCTGGAGGTGTTCAAGGCCAGGTTGGATGGGGCTTGGAGCCCCGTGATCCAGTGGGAGGTGTCCCTGCTCATGGCAGGGGGTGGAGCTGGATGGGCTTTGAGGTCCAACCCAACTCATTCCATGATCTATGATCTGTGCTCCTTTGGATGAGCCCCAGGGCTGGAACCCACCTTCCCCTCCGCTCCGCTTGCCGGAGGGGTTGGGAACCACACGTGTGACCAGAATGGTTATTTTCCTCTTAATCCCCCTTAATCCCTTTTTGGTGAAAAAGTTATGTTAAAGGGATCCTATTAACCATACAAAATAAAGATGATGGAACTCTGGAAAGGGCACAAGGAAGGGGTAACCTGAACTCGCTTTAGAATCATAGAATCATGGAATGCTTTGGGTTGGAAGGGGCCTCAAAGCCCATCCAGTT
The DNA here is from genome assembly GCA_033556795.1 of Tapera naevia. Taxonomy (NCBI): domain Eukaryota; kingdom Metazoa; phylum Chordata; class Aves; order Cuculiformes; family Neomorphidae; genus Tapera; species Tapera naevia. The sequence goes on along the minus strand of JAUMJJ010000606.1, from coordinate 13,840 downwards.
CCACTCCCCTGCCATGGGAAAGGACACCTCCCACTGCATCAGGGGGTTCCAAGACCCCAAGACCAGCTGCTCAAGACCCCTTCTCTGCCCAGCTCTGCTCTGAGATGTGTTTGGACACTCAGCTGCCTCAGGGTTCACCTGGCCCAGCTTTAGAAATCAAGAGGTTTCTTGTCTCAGCCTGAGTTTGCTGCCTGAGCTTGTCCTGCAGCAAAGAGTGAGAGAGGAATACATCTGGGGAGTGATTCAGCCCCTCCTCAGACAGGTTCCCAAGAGCATCCGGGTGAATGGGAAGTGCCTGTTCCTCTCCATGGAAAATAAGAGAGCCCAACCAATGAGCTTAATCCCAGGCAATTAGAAGATATCTAAAATTAGAGATGAATGCACAAGGTTTCTTCTGAGGGAGGTGGCCTCTCTGTGCAGAGGGTGCTGAGAGACAGCATCGTGGAGTGACTGCTGCTCTTGTCTGCTGGGTCTGGACCTCTTAGGTGGTGGTGGGAGGAAGGTCTTTGCACATGAATCTCACAGGTGCTTTGGAGAGTTATCAGCCTTGTGGAAGGGGAATGTGGCTGTAAGCCTGTTTCTTCCCAAAGTGTCTCATTGAGCCTGCAACACACATCATTTTCTGCCTCTAAATTCCTGGGTCTTTCTTTTCTGTGATGCAGAGCACAGATCCCTGATTAAGAGACACGAGGAGGGGGACCCAGAGCGGGCAGTGGACCCCAGCACTGCCGTGTTTCCCACTATTCCCCAGCACTGAGACAAGGCTTAGGTGCAGCCCTGAAGCTCTCAGGAGGAGCTCCAGCAAGGCCAAGACCACCTTGGACTTAGAATCACAGAATCAGAGAATCTTCCAATTGGAAAAGACCTCTGAGACCACCGAGTCCAACCGCCCCCATCCTCCACTAAACCCTGTCCCTCAAAAACTCATCTCCCCGTGGTTTAAACCCCTCCAGGGATGGTGACTCCACCCCCTCCCTGGGCAGCTGTGCCAGTCCCTGACCACCCTTTGGTACAGAAATTCTCCCCAATATCCATCTGACCCTCCCCTGGCACAACTCATGGCCATTTCCCTTGTCCCATCCCCTGTCACTGGAGAGAAGAGATCAACACTGGCTCTGCCACAGCCTCCTTTCAGACAGTTGGAGACAGGGATGAGGTCTCCCCTCAGCCTCCTCTTCTCCAGGATAAACACCCCCAGGTCCCTCAGTCTCTCCTCTCAGCACTTGTTCTCCAGCCCCTTCCCCAGCCTCGTTCCCTTCTCTGGACACTCTCCAGCCCCTCAATGTCCTTCTTGGAGTGAGGGGCCCAGAGCTGACCCCAGCACTCGAGGGGTGGCCTCCCCAGTGCCCAGGGCAGGGGCACAATCCCTGCCCTGCTCCTGCTGCCCACGCTGGGTCTGACACAGCCCAAGATGCCATTGGCCCTCTTGGCCCCCTGGGCCACTGCTGGCTCATGTTCAGCCCCTGCCAACCAACACCCCCAGGGCCTTCTCCTCCAGGCAGCTCTCCAGCCACTCTGCCCCAAGCCTGGAGCTGCCTGGGGTTGTTGTGTCCCAGGTGCAGGACTCAGCCCTTGGCCTTGTTGACCCTCATCCCGTTGGTCTCAGCCCATGGATCCAGCCTGGCCAGATCCCTCTGCAGAGCCTCCCTTCCTTCAAGCAGATCAACACTGCCACCCAGCTTGGTGTCACCTGCAAACTTGCTCAGGGTGCACTCGATCCCTTCGACTTGGCTCCATCCAAGCCAATGCAAGGACTAGAAAATACAACCCCTCCCTTTTTGTGGGAAAAATGCAAGCATGTGATGGCCCCAGTCAGTAAATGGCACTGGAGGAGCAAGCAGGGATGGAGGTACCGGCAACGATCTGGAAATATGAGGGGATTTGGGGACACATCTCTCTCTCCTCATTCCAGCTACTCTTAATAACAGGGGAATGGGGCCCAAAACGTGACCCTCCTGAGCCAACTCCAAGCCAGGGCTTCCCTTTTTCACACTGTAGTGTTTCAATCTTTGCCATGAGGTTTGTTGAGGAATGAGGGTTCCTGTGTCTCCTCTGAGGCTCAGGTCATCTGGGCTCTGGGCAGTGAAGCTCTGAGCTTCCATGGTGGGATTTAATTCTGCCTCTTAGGCTTTAGGATGAGAAAAGAGAGTGTGACAGCAGAGGACAGAGACCAACGCAAGGTTTAACTGCTCTGGTTTCACACTTCCTTTGCCTGCACTGCACAGGAAACCCCCAAATATGTGCAAGAGCTGAACTGCAAGGAGGAAAAAAACCCCTAATGCTCTTCTGCTCCCTTCCAGAGAGTGTTAGAGAGAGCACTTGTTGCCATTTCACGTGATGTGTAGATGCAGATGTGCATTCGTTTCTCCTCCAAGGAGGACTCGGCCGGGGAGGGCCCTGAGCAACTTCTTTGATGTTTAATAGAAAGAAAACTGCTGGCTTTGGGATTTGCTCTGCTCGGAGCTGGAGGCTGGAGCAGAGACCTCCCAACCCCAGCAACGGGGAAACCTCCCAGTCCTGGTGTTTCAGCAGAGGAAGGAAGAGTGCAGGCTCCTGCCAGCACTGGCCGGGGGACCAGGAAGGGCACCAGCACACTGGCTTGGATCAGCCTTGGGGTGGGCAGCAGGAGCAGGGCAGGGATTGTGCCCCTGCACTGGGCACTGGGGAGGCCACCCCTCGAGTGCTGGGGTCAGTTCTGGGCCCCTCACTCCAAGAAGGACATTGAGGGGCTGGAGAGTGTCCAGAGAAGGGAACGAGGCTGGGGAAGGGGCTGGAGAACAAGTGCTGAGAGGAGAGACTGAGGGACCTGGGGGTGTTTATCCTGGAGAAGAGGAGGCTGAGGGGAGACCTCATCACTCCAACTGCCTGAGAGGAGGCTGTGGGGAGGTGGGTGCTGGGCTCTTTTCTCAAGTAGCAAGTGATGGGATGAGAGGAAAAGGCCTCAAGTTGCACCAGGGCAGGTTCAGATTGTACATCAGGAAACATTTCTTCCCTGAAAGGGTTCTCAGGCCCTGGCAGAGGCTGCCCAGGGGTGGTGGAGTCTCCACCCCTGGAAGCATTTAAAAGATGGGCAGATGAGGTGCTCAGGGATGGTTCAGTAGTGGACAGGGACGGTTGGACTCAATGATCTCAAAGGTGTTTTCCAGCCAAACAATTCCATGATTATTCTCTTTCCACCTGCAGCAGCCACCACAGAGGCTGTCCCAGGAGTGAGCAGTGATACAGGACCCTGCCTTCATCACAACAAAGCTCTTTCCACCCAAACCCAAGCAGAAGCAAATCACACTTGGGTTTTGCCTCGCTTCAAGTGGTTCTCACCCCAAAATTGTTGCTCCTTAGATAAACAAAGGCAGAAGGAATATCCCAGGGCGTGGGAGGTGGCTGTTACCTTGGGGTTGACTACAGGTCATCCCATATCTGTGGGAAAGGGCAGCAGCCTCCTCCTCTTGGCTGGATTTGGGGAAATGAAAGCTGCAGCTTGCCCTGAGGGGGATCCTTCCCCCAGGAACTGGTGCAGCCCCGAGACAGCCAGCCCTGCTCTGGCCACAGCCTGAAACTGAGGAGGAATAAAGCAGATGGACACGGGGGTGGCTCGAGCAGCTGGGGGCCAAGAGAGGGTGAGGGGCTCTTGATCAGGGAGGGCAGGGATAGAAAGAGGGCAACAGTTTTAAGCTGAAAGAGGAGAGAATGAGTTGAGATGTTTTCCTGGCCCAGGTTGCCCAGAGAAGCTGTGGCTGCCCCATCCCTGGAGGTGTTCAAGGCCAGGCTGGATGGGGCTTGGATCCCCCTGATCCAGTGGGAGGTGTCCCTGCCCATGGCAGGGGGGGTGGAACTGGATGAGCTTTGAGGTCCCTCCCAACCCAACCCATTCCAGGATTCTATGATTATTACAAGACTTAGGTTTATTTCTTTATAAGACATTTCCCTTAGAGAAATTCCCTTTTCCTGTGCAGATGTGTCCAAGCACCACAGCTACTCCTGCTGGTGGGACTCTCCTGCTGCTGCCTCCAGCTTTCTCCTGCAGGATCTGCACTCCAGCCTCTTGCAGGGAGGGCTCACCCCTTTTCTTTTTCTAGAAGTGCTATGCACATCTGTTTTGCTGTCTAAATAATAATTGTACAGCTAAGCTGGCTTCCATATATAGCTGACCTGGATAAGTTGACAGGAAAACACTTGCTCTCCATAACCAACATATATTTTGGGCTTAATTTTAGTAACGCTCTGTTTCTTGCCCATTTCTTTCCCTGTGAGGTATTTGGGGAAAATAAAAAGCACTGGTTGTGACACAGATGTCACTTCACAGCGTTGGGCTGCCATTCCTAATCAAACACTGCAGAACTCTGGGAAACACAGAGCTCTGCACTAATCAGACAGCATCTCCCGGCTCCAGAGCTCATCATCAAAAGCGAGGTCAGACAAAACTTCTTCTTCTTCAAAGTCAAGCTGCTCCAAGGACAACTCATTGACCTGGGAAGAGAAATCAAGAGTACATTTCTCTCTTTGCAGTGCATTTTAGCTTCACCTGGAAACAATATATTTTTATCATGTACAAGGGACAACCTCCTTGGAATTTACCAACTGGAGAACATTTCTGGTTTGGAAAGACTGACTGACATCACAAGGCAATGAAGCAAAAGGACAGCCAGCAGCTCTCCTTCCAAGCAAGACCTTCCACATTCCTGCCTGTTCCTCTTCCTACGAGGCTGGGAGGTGCCTGGCAGAGGGAATGCACTGAACTGCCTCTCACACCATCACTGGGAAGTGAGAGGGGAGGAGAGGGATGACTCCTGCTACATCAGAGGCTGGAGGAGCAGCAGGCTTTCTGCCTCACTTTGCTTTGCTCTGCTCTTTGGCTGATAGGTCAGTTCTCTGTGGGTTTCAGAGAGGTCAGATAGGAGGGGCTGTACAGGGGAAAACGCAGCGAGGGAACAACCCAGCAGAAATTTCAGCTTTCCAACTGATAAACCAAAAGCCTGATGGATGTTTTCCTCCTGTTTTCCAGTTCCTCTTTTACTGCTGCTCTTCAGCAAAGGTGGCTCTGCTGGTGCAAAGCACATTGGGAAAGATGTCAGGATGCTGGAGAGTGTCCAGAGGAGGGCAACGAAGATGGGGAAGGGGCTGGAGCACAAGCCCTACGAGGAGAGACTGAGGGAGCTGGGGCTGTTTAGTCTGGAGAAGAGGAGGCTCAGGGGAGACCTCATTGCTCTCTACAACTCCCTAAAAGGAGGTTGTAGTGGGGCAGGGGTTGGTCTCTTCTCTCAGGTGCCCAGGGACAGAACTAGAGGGACTCAAGCTTCATCAGGGAAAGGTTAGACTGGATGTGAGGAAAAGTTCTTCCCTGAAAGGGTGATTGGTCATTGGAATGGGCTGCCCAGGGAGGGGGTGGAGTCACCAACCCTGGAGGGGTTTAAGGGGAGACTGGATGAGGCACTGAGTGCCATGGGTTAGATGATGGGTTGGTGTTGGTGTTGGGTTATAGGTTGGACTCGATGATCTCAGAGGTCCTCTCCAACCTTGTGATACTGTGATGCTGTGACACGGGGTCAGCAAACGGAATAACCCGTCACAAGGTTCCTTAGACACTTCCTCCATGTGAACTGCAGGAGGAGTTTGATGCTGCTGCTGCATCATGTGAGGAGCTGGACTGCAGAACAGCCCCCGGGGAGGTGGAAATCCCCTGCCCAGCACTGGCTGCGTGCGCAGGCGGGCACGGGGGGATCACCTCAGTGAGCACAGTGACCCCAGTTTTACAGCTGTACCTGGGTGTTCCTGTGCAGTGCCTGCTAACAGACCCCCACACAACTACCTGCAGGGATTTCACCAAAGCTTTTAACAGTCTTTCCTTCTGGGGTGAGTTTATAAAGCACATTTTTTGGATGAGGAGTTTGATTTATTTAAGAACAAATTAAAAAATCGTTTGACTTAATTTATTGTGATTGTACCAGAATTTTCACTCTCACAGAGTCTATGGATTGCAGTCCTGGACAGAGTCCTGTGTCAGAGCTGTCAGCCTACACCATAACATTCCTGTAGCCCAACTGCTCACATTCCTGTGCTAAAATATACACACATTTCTGCACAAAGATACCCAAAAAGTAGGAGTTTTAAAACCTTAGTGTGTGCTTCAATTCCAAGATGCAATTACCTCCTGGGATTTAAGTCAAGGTAATTGCTGCATAAAAGGAGGATGTCAGAGGCTGTAGCAGTTAACAGCTTATCTCCAGTCCCTGGAGGTAACCTACAGGTCCTGCACAAAAGCTAAATATCCACTGGTTTTACCTGAACAAGCCCCTTCAGTTCCTCGTCTGTTAAAGAGTCTGTGAGCTCCTCTTGGGTGGAATTGTACTCCACGGCCACTTTCCCATTCTCTGCAACAAGCACACAGAATAAAGAGCCAGAGAGACAGCCAGTGAGTGCTGTGTGTGCTGACAATAAGCCCACTCTGAACTCCAGATGGGACATTTCAGCTTCACAAGGGCTGTTAGAGCGAGCGCCTGCTTGGTCTGAAGGACTGTGCTTCTTTTTCTGCAGGAAACCAACTGGTTCTTACTAAATGGATCCAGAGACCCACCTTTTGAAAGAACACTTGAAAGGATCCAGAGGGGGAATGTGGCAGATAGAAAGCCACTCTCTGTAAAATGAGGATAGAGGCACTGACTGATCCCATCGGGGTCTGTCCTGACAAGTGTAAATGACTGATGCACTCAGACACCACGTAAACAGGTGTCACCTGAAAGAGCTGGAACCCAGAGAAAGCAGCTCTAGTGTAGAAGATCTAAATCTTCTATGATTAAAAACTCAAAGGAGATAATGGCCATAAAGAAGCAACACTGAATGCAACAGCGGGGCAGGTTTTGATGGCACCTGGCTGGCTTGAAACGAGGACACAGATGTGCAGAGAGCTGTGATTCAGTTCCCCCTGGAAGCAGAACCTCCCCACATCCCTATTGTTAAAAAGCCCTGCCTGCCAGCAGCTCCACTCTTGGAATCTGGAGTTTCAGTGACCTGATCACAAAAAAACCCCGACCTCCTGCTGGATCTTCCTGTCACGCTCATAGGGTGTTAAATCATTACACAACACAAGTCTAATTCTGCTCAAGACCCCCAAAAGAATCCCAAGAAAGGTTCAGAGAAAAAGAATTCATATCATTTCACATAAAAGTTATAATCTCATTAGCCCAAACATCCCAGTGTTTCACACAAAACCAGGCCTCACCTAAGACCACGAGGAGTATCTTCTGAAAGGCGCTAGACAAAGCCTTCCCGACTGCGAGTTTCTGAGCTCTTCTTGAGGCTTCGAGAAGCTCGAGGGGATCTGAACACAACAAGCAGCGTGTCATCAGGACTGAGACAACACTTTGCCCGTGAAGGACACCAGCAGCAACCCAAAAATACAACCAAACAGCCTTATGGATCCGATAAGAAAGCTGTTTATGTTTTGGGAGCCGCCAGCAGCTCAGCAGCACCTTCACAGGGGCTTCGTGTGCCAACCCGGAGCAGGACACGATCCTCAGCCCTGTGCCAGGACCCTGCCCGGGGCAGCACGGAGCCCTGCTGGCACCTGAGCTGTGCCACACACAGGGGACATTCTCATGGCATGTTCACACCAGCAGTGGCTGCGACGGGGAATGAATACTGCTGCAGGCAAGAGGGAGAGAACAGAGGGCAGGGAAGCGGTACTGGTGAGGAGCAGGGAGGGAAGAGGCGTGCTCAGGATGCCCCCTGCACAGATCCTCGCCTCTGGCAAGATTCAGATACTTTATCAGATGCACAAACTGTGCAAAAGCAAGATGGATCAGCACCTGGGAGACCTCCAGCTGCACCCAGAATGTACCTTCGCTGCTCTCCACGTCTGCCTCGCCGAGGGCAACTCCCCTGGTGCGCACCCCGTGCGTGGGCACTGCCACCTCCACAGCACACAGATATTTCACCGACCGCTTCCGTAACATCTCTCCCAGTTCCTCATCCTCACCAGCAAAGCCAGACACGTTCTGCAGCTGTGGGGAAGAGCACAGAACATTCCTTTTGATTAAAAACTGCCTGGACGGCCGGGCCCAAAGGGTGGTGGGGAATGGAGTTCAATCCAGTTGGAAACCAGTCACGAGTGGTGTCCCCAGGGCTCAGTGCTGGGTCCAGTCCTGACCAATATCTTCATCAATGATCTGGATGAAGGGATCGAGTGCACCCTGAGCAAGTTTGCAGGTGACACCAAGCTGGGTGGCAGTGTTGATCTGCTTGAAGGAAGGGAGGCTCTGCAGAGGGATCTGGCCAGGCTGGATCCATGGGCTGAGACCAACGGGATGAGGGTCAACAAGGCCAAGTGCTGAGTCCTGCACCTGGGACACAACAACCCCAGGCAGCTCCAGGCTTGGGGCAGAGTGGCTGGAGAGCTGCCTGGAGGAGAAGGCCCTGGGGGTGTTGGTTGGCAGGGGCTGAACATGAGCCAGCAGTGTGCCCAGGTGGCCAAGAAGGCCAATGGCATCCTGGCCTGCATCAGGAATAGTGTGGGGAGCAGGACCAGAGGAGTTATCGTCCCCCTGTCCTCGGCACTGGTCAGGCCTCATCTTGAATACTGTGTCCAGTTCTGGGCCCCCCAGTTTTGGAAAGATGTCAGGATGCTGGAGAGTGTCCAGAGGAGGGCAACGAAGATGGGGAAGGGGCTGGAGCACAAGCCCTACGAGGAGAGACTGAGGGAGCTGGGGCTGTTTAGTCTGGAGGAGGCTCAGGGGAGACCTCATTGCTCTCTACAACTCCCTAAAAGGAGGTTGGAGTGGGGCAGGGGTTGGTCTCTTCTCTCAGGTGCCCAGGGACAGAACTGGAGGGCAGGGACTCAAGCTTGGTCAGGGAAAGGTTAGACTGGATGTGAGGAAAAAGTTCTTCCCTGAAAGGGTGATTGGTCATTGGAATGGGCTGCCCAGGAAGGGGGTGGAGTCACCGACCCTGGAGGGGTTTAAGGGGAGACTGGATGAGGCACTGAGTGCCTTGGTTTAGATGATGGGTTGGTGTTGGTGTTGGTGTTGGGTTATAGGTTGGACTCGATGATCTCAGAGGTCCTTTCCAACCTTGTGATACTGTGGTACTGTGATGGTTTAGTAGGGAGACAGGCAGGGTTGGACTGGACGATCTCAGAGGTCTCTTCCAACCTTACCATTCTATGATAAATTGGAAGGGGATGTTCTGACCACCTCAGCCTACACCTGCACACCATGGACCTTCTGTGCACGCCGTGGGGCTCCAAGGGAGGAGCACACGGTGGAGGCAGAGCAGGGATGTTTACCTCACAGAAATCCCTCAGTGTCCCCATCCCCTGGGTGTCTCAGCCATCTCACTTTGAGCATGAGCAGACATCAGGCCCTGGCAGTGCTTTAATCACAGTCCCCCTGTTTCTATTAACAGAAGCTGAGCCTGTGCTCTCAACCATAGCAATCTTCTCTCCCCAGGCTTTCAAAACACCCCATTTGTGGTCCAAAACACAGCTCCTGAAGCTGTCTGTTATTTGCTGATTTGAGAACAATTCTTACTGCACCAACAACTCTAATTAAGAAGAGGATAAGGGGAAGGATGAGGGATGAATATAAATAGACCCTTACTGTGATGATGCGACTGGACCAGCCATTAAAGCCAAGGTAGTGGTTGGCCAACTCCTGGCACTTGTTGCTGTTTAGAGCAAGGACTTGTTGCTGAAACTCCTTCTGCTTGGTGCAAACACAAACCTGTCCAGGAAAGAAGAACCTGGGTTAGCCAAGCTTTGCTTGCAAGGTTCCCACTGCAGACAAACCACTGATGGCTCCAGGAGCAGGAACCTATTCCCTGACCACCCGTGTGCTTCTGAGGTGTGGTAAATATTCTTTTTACCCAGGAATGGCCCTTGTAAATTATTCCAGAGGAGAGATGCTGTCATTTTACTGCTTTGTCACCAGGGTGCCAGCAGTGCAGGATGTCACCACGGTGGCAGCACCAAGCTACAAGTTAGTAAATTTTTTGCACAGGGAGAATCACTGAGATGGAAAAATATTTCAAAGAATCATAAAAGTTGGAAAAGACCTCCAAGATCACCCAGTCCAATTGCCAGCCCAACCCCACCGTGCCTACTAAACTATGTCCCAAACTATGTCTACACTTTTTGAAACCCTCCCAGGGATGGAGACTCCACCGCTGCCCTGGGCGGCCTCTGCCAATGCTTCACCACTCTTTTGGTAAAGAATTTTTCCCTGATATCACAGTATTGCAGGGTTGGAAAGGACCTCTGAGATCACGAGTCCAACCTATAACCCAACACCAACACCAACACCAACACCAACCCATCATCTAAACCATGGCACTCAGTGCCTCATCCAGTCTCCCCTTAAACCCCTCCAGGGTTGGTGACTCCACCCCCTCCCTGGGCAGCCCATTCCAATGACCAATCACCCTTTCAGTGAAGAACTTTTTCCTCACATCCAGTCTAACCTTTCCCTGATGAAGCTTGAGTCCCTGCCCTCCAGTTCTGTCCCTGGTCACCTGAGAGAAGAGACCAACCCCTGCCCGACTACAACCTCCTTTTAGGGAGTTGTAGAGAGCAATGAGGTCTCCCCTGAGCCTCCTCTTCTCCAGACTAAACAGCCCCAGCTCCCTCAGTCTCTCCTCGTAGGGCTTGTGCTCCAGCCCCTTCCCCATCTTCGTTGCCCTCCTCTGGACACTCTCCAGCATCCTGACATCTTTCCCAAACTGGGGGGCCCAGAACTGGACACAGGATTCAAGGTGAGGCCTGACATAACAACACGTTATCCAACATAAACCTCCCCTGGTGTGTGATTTGATGGGATTCTATCCTGCTGGTGCTGAGCCCTGAGAGTTTCACACCCGGGGCTGTTTTGCTTACCTTCAAGGGAGAGCTCTGAAACAGCCCCTGCCCGTTGCACGTGCGCTGGGCTCTGCTGGCATCTCCAGCTGAATAAAACTTAATGACTGCGGAATAGCCAGGCCCTGCCACGGCAGCATTTCTGTGTGCCCGCACGGAGTAGAGTGGCCCAAATTTGGAAAATGCTGAAAACAGGGAATGCTGAGGAAAAACAAGAGGAAAAAAGGGTGGTTTTGAAATACCAATGGGACTGAGCAACAGTAACAGAAAGAGGACGACTCACAAGACTCAATTACTCAGTTTTTAGTAGAGTTTAACAGCAATAAGCTTTGGAATAAGCAGCAAGGCTGAAGATGAGTATCTCGCCATAAAAACAAGCTCAACCTGGCTGGACCTCTGACCCCAACATAGAATGGTTTGGGTTGGAAGGGACCTTAAAGATCACCCAATTCCAACTCTCCTGCCATGGGCACGGACACCTCCCACTAGAACAGGCTGCTCAAGGCCCCATCCAACCTGGTCTTGGACATCTCCAGGGATGAGGCATCCACAACTTCCATCTCCATCTCATCTCAGTCACCAGCCAGCCTCTGCATGAGGAGGAAGGTGCCTACAGAGGGGATTTGCTGTCCTCCCAAGCCCTCCTCATCCTGGACTGCCTTCTTGCTCGGCCACCTGGCTCTGTGAGGGTGTCCTGTTTGCCAGAGCTCTCTGGGAAGCATCAGCAGATGGCTTTGCAGGCAGACTGATGGGGTTTTGTTCCCTCTTCCATCCTGTGCTGCTCTCTCTACAGCTTTGCTGTGTGGAGCTCAGAAGCAGCCATGGCACCGGGGCAGGAATCACCCTGGGGTGGCCCCACAACCTCATGGGGCTGCCCTGCACCCAGCAAACCCCATGGACACTGAAAAATGCTTCAAAACAACAAAAAAAGGGAGGGATTTTAAAATATATCAGTAGCACATGGGTGAAGCCATCAGCACAGACGGGGGGGGGACTGCACAGATGCAGACAGGGCAGAGGGATGAGGGGGTCTTGGTCCCCTCTCCTCAGACCCAGGGTGGTCAAGGACTCCCATCCTCAGCCCTTGGGTAGGGGCCATGACCCTTTCTTCAGCCCTGGGGGGGAGGTGGGTCCTACAGGGAATCAGTCCCCCTATTCAACCTTGGTAAAGGGTCCAGGACCCTTTCTTCAGCCCTGGGGTGGGAGGGGAGCCCAGGACCCTCCTCCTAAGCCCTGGGGGGGGTGTCCAAGGACTATTTTTCAGCCCTGGAGAGGGGCTGGATGGGGTGTGTGTGTGTGTGTGTGTGTGTGTGTGTGTCGGTCCAGGGTCCCCTTTCTTCAGCCCTGGGGGTGGGAGGGGAGCCCAGGACCCTCCTCCTCAGCCCTGGGGGGGGGGTGTCCAGGGACCCCTTCTTCAGCCCTGGAGGGGGGGCTGGACAGGGGAAGTCCAGGGTCCCCTTCTTCAACCCTGGGGGTGGGAGAGGGTTCCAGGGTCCCCTTCTTCAACCCTGGGAAAGGGTCCAGGACCCTTTCTTCAGCCCTGGGGGTGGGAGGGGAGCCCAGGACCCTCCTCCTCATCCCTTGGAGGGTGTCCAAGGACTATTTTTCAGCCCTGGAGAGGGGCTGGATGGGGGCGGGGGGGGGATCGGTCCAGGGCCCCCTTCACAGAATCACAGTATCACAAGGCTGGAAAGGACCTCTGAGATCATCGAGTCCAACCTATAACCCAACACCAACACCAACCCATCATCTAAACCATGGCACTCAGTGCCTCATCCAGTCTCCCCTTAAACCCCTACAGGGTTGGTGACTCCACTCCCTCCCTGGGCAGCCCATTCCAATGACCAATCACCCTTTCAGGGAAGAACTTTTTCCTCACATCCAGTCTAACCTTTCCCTGACCAAGCTTGAGTCCCTGCCCTCCAGTTCTGTCCCTGGGCACCTGAGAGAAGAGACCAACCCCTGCCCCACTACAACCTCCTTTTAGGGAGTTGTAGAGAGCAATGAGGTCTCCCCTGAGCCTCCTCTTCTCCAGACTAAACAGCCCCAGCTCCCTCAGTCTCTCCTCGTAGGGCTTGTGCTCCAGCCCCTTCCCCATCTTCGTTGCCCTCCTCTGGACACTCTCCAGCATCCTGACATCTTTCCCAAACTGGGGGGCCCAGAACTGGACACAGTATTCAAGGTGAGGCCTGACCAGTGCCCAGTACAGGGGGACGATAACTCCTCTGGTCCTGCTCCCCACACTATTCCTGATGCAGGCCAGGATGCCATTGGCCTTCTTGGCCACCTGGGCACACTGCTGGCTCATGGGGAGCTTCCTGGCCACCAGCACTCCCAGGTCCCTTTCTGCCTGACTCCTCTCCAGCCACTCTGTCCCCAGTCTGTAGCTCTGCATGGGGTTGTTGTGTCCAAAATGAAGTACCCAACGTTTGGACTCATTAAACATCATCCCATTGGAATCAGCCCAGCTCTCCAGCCTGTCCAGGTCCCTCTGTAGGGCCATCCTACCCTCTAACAGATCAGCCCTTCCTCAGCCCTGGCGAAGGGAGGGGTTCAGGACGGTCTCTTCAGCCCTGTGGGGGGGGTGTCCGGGGTCCCGTTCTCCAGCCCCGCCGTGGGGGGTCCCGGCCCCCTCCTCACCTCCAGCCCCGCCTGCGGCTGCAGCCCCCAGACCAGCAGCGTGTGAGCGCTGCCCCGGGGCACGCGGAACTGCAGCACCTCCGCCAGCACCGCGGCCATCACCGGCCCGAACCGCGACACAGGGCCCGAACACCCTCCCCTCCCCCTCCTCTCCCCTCCCCTCCCTGCCCCCCACCTCCGCCTTCCCGCCATCGCCCGCCCTTCCCGCCTCCAACTTCCCGCCCTCCCCTCCTCTCCCCCCTCCTCCTCCCCCCCTGCCCCCCTCCCCTCCCTCCTTCCCCCCTCCTCTCCTTACCCCCCCCTCCCCCCCTCCTCCTCCACCCCCTCCCCCCCCACCTGCTCCCCTCCTCCCCCTCCCCT
>JAUMJJ010000605.1:0-30010 GCA_033556795.1 Tapera naevia | reverse complement strand
GGCCGCGGTTTCACAGACATCTCGGCTGTCTGCTCCTTGCCTCTCTGAGGAGCAGTCATTTCAGATATCTAGCATCACATCACAGCGCATGCAGATGAGTCTAAAATCTTTCTCTCTTAGAAACTTGCTATTTATGAAAATTGTTTTAGCATGACTTTTCATCTTCTAACAATGTAATTAAAGGGAATATTATCAGATGATCTGCTCGTGCTTCAAGGACGAGGGATCCCTGTTTTCCAGTGTAGTCTCATCAGCCTCTGCAAACTCTTTCTACTGAAACAGCAGGCAGGGAATCCACAGCACATTCTCTGAACGGCACGGTTTGTGTTTCTCCAAAGGAGAGCAGAAACTAACCCCTTGATTTTAAAGAATCACCGAATCTTCTTCCATGAATCGCTGCTAGAAAAGAAAGCATTTTAGCGGCAGGCTATTCCTCTCTCGAAGGCTGACAAATACAGGCAATCAGTCGAGCTGCTTTTGCTTTCTTGCGCAGCCTTCACAGTGTAGCCCCGGCTTTCACAGTAGGCTTCAGCTGCAAACATTACGTTGTTCGGGAGACAGTGCCTTCTCTTACCGGCTAGCTCTCTAAACTGAAGCCGGTCGGAAAGCTGCCTCTCGCCGCGGTTTCTACAGACATCCGGCGGTCTGCTGCTTGCCTCCCTGACGAACAGTCTTTTCCGATTTCTAGCAGCATATTAAAGCGCGTCCACAGCAGTCTAAAATCTTGCCTCCTACCCACCCCCGAATTTTCTATTTTGGAAATGTTTTAGCATGACATCTAATCTCCTAACAATGTATTTAAAAGACAAATAATCGGATGATCTGTTCGTGTTCAAGGACGAGAGATGCCTTTTTTCCTGTCCATTCCCTTCAGCCTCTGCAAACTGTTTCTGCTGAAACTTGTTACAACAGCCGGCAGCGAATTCACACACATTCTCTGAACTGCACGGTTTTGTTTTTCTCCAAGGGAGTGCAGAAACTAACCCTTGGATTTTAAAGAATCCTGGAATTTCCTTCCATGAATAGCTGCCAGATGAGAAAGCTTTTTACCGGCAGGGTATTCCTCTCTCGAAGGCTTACAAATACAGGCAAAGAGAGGATCTGCTCCTGCTTTCTTGAGCAGCCTTCACAGTGTTTCCCCGGCTTTCACACCACATTCCGGCTGCAAACATTACGTTGGTCGGAGACAGCGCCTTCTCTTACGGCTAGCTCTCTAAACTGAAGCCGGTCGGAAAGCTGCCTCTGCCCGCGGTTCTAAAGACATCCCGGCGGTCTTCTTCTTGCCTCCCTGACGAACAGTCTTTCAGGTTTTGGGAGGAGTTAACACAGTTTGGGAGAAAAAAAACTGATTATGGGGAAAATGAAGCCAGTTTGTGGGGAAAAAGCCGTTTTTGAATATAATAAACCCAGTTATGGGGAAAATGAACAGTAATGGGGAAAAAAACCGATTATGGGGAAAATGAACAGAGTTTGGGGGGGGTAACCCCATTTTGTAGGGAAAGGAACACAGTTAAGGTGGAAAGAAACAGATTCTGTGGAAAATGAAATTGTAGGAAATGAACCCAGTTTTGCTGGAATAAAACATATTCTGTGGAAAATGAGGGTTTTTTTTCTTCCCCGACTGGATTCATTTTCCCCAAAATCGGGTTTATTTTTCCTCCCAAATTGGGTTCATTTTCCCCAAAATCCTTTTTTTCCCACAAAAACTGGGTGCATTTTCACACAAATCAGGTTTTCCCCTCCAAACTGATTACATTTTCCAAAAATCTTCTTTTTCCACTCCACACTGGGTTTATTTTCCCCCAAAATCATTTTTTTCCCCATTACTGGATTCATTTCCCCAAAATCGTTTTTTTCCACCAAAACTGAGTTCATTTTCCCGAAATCGTTTCCCCCCCCCCCCCCCAAAAAAAAAACTGGCTGCATTTTCACACAAATGAGATTTTCCCCTCCAAACTGATTTCATTTTCCCCCAAATCCGGGTTTATTTCCCAATTACTGGGTTCATTTCCCCAAAATAATTTTTTCCCAAAGCACTGTTCATTTTCCCCAAAATCGATTTTTTTCCACCAAAACAGAGACCATTTACCTACAAGTGGGGTTTTCCCCCAAACTGTGTTCATTTTCCCCAAATTAGGGTTTTTTACAAAATTTTACAAAATTACTGGGTTAATTTTCCCCAAAATCACTTCGCCCCCCCCCCAAACTGGATGCATTTTCATACAAATCAGGTTTTTCCCCCCAAACTGGTTAATTTTCACCATAATCAGCTTCTTTCATCCCAAAACTCGTCATTTCCCTTCAAGTTGGTTTCCTCCGCCCAAAACTTTGTTCATTTTCCCCAAAATTCGAATTTTTTAACCCAATTACTGGGTTCATTTTCCCAAAATATTTTTTTTCCCCAAAACTGGGTTCATTTCCTTAAAAACGGGTTTTTCTGCCAAAACTGGGTTCATTTTCCGCATAATCAGCATTTTTCCTCCGAAACTAGGTTCATTTTACACAAAATCCTTATTTCCCCCCAAACTGGGTTTATTTTCACACAAATCAGGTTTTCCCCTCAAAACAGTGTTCATTTTCCCCAAAATCTTCTATTTCCACTCCACACTTGTTCATTTTCCCCAAAAACAGATTTTTCCCCAAAACTGGTCCATTTTCCCTAAATTCGGGTTTTTTTCCACCAAAACTCGGTTTCATTTCCCTAGAAGTTGGTTTTTCCCCCCAAACTTTGTTCATTTTCCCCAAAATTCGTTTTTTTTTACCGAATTACTGGGTTCGTTTTCTCCAAAATAATTGTTTTCCCCAAAACTGGGTTCATTTTCTGCATAATCAGTTTTTCCCTCTGAAACTGGGTTCATTTTCCACAAAATTCGGGAAATGAACTGAGTTTTGTGGAAAAAAAACTGACTTTGGGGAAAATGAACCCAGTTAGGGAGGAAAAAATCCGATTTTGGGGCAAATTACCCCAATTATGGGGAAAAAAAATAATTTTCGGGAAATGAACCACTAATTGAAATCCCGGATTCTGGGGAAAATGAACACAGTTTGGGAGGAAAGAAGCTGATTATGGGGAAAATGAAACCAGTTTTGGGGAAAAAACATTTTTGGTGAAAATGAACCCAGTTTTGAAGGAAAAAAAAAGATTTTGGGGAAATAAAGCCAGTAACTGGTTCAAAATCCATATGTTGGGGAAAATGAACACAATTTGGTGGGGAAAACCCGATATGTAGGGAAATAAACCCATTTTGGTGGAAAAAAAATATTTTGAGGAAAATGAACCCAGTTTTTTTTGGGAAAAAAATTATTTTGGGGAAAATGAACCCAGTTTGGGAGGAGAGAAGCTGATTATGGGGGAAATGAACCCAGTTTGGGGGGAAAAAAATATTTTGTGGAATAAAGCCAGTAATTGGGTAAAACCCCGGATTTTGGAGAAAAATGAACCCAGTCTGGTGGGAAAACCCAATTTGTAGGGAAATAAACCAGTTTTGTGGAAAAAATATATTTTGGGGAAAATGAACGCAGTAATGGGGAAAAATCCTGATTTTGGGGAAAATGAACAAGTGCGGAGTGGAAATAGAAGATTTTGAGGAAAATGAAATCAGTTTGGAGGGACAACCTGATTTGTGTGAAAATGTACCCAGTTTTGGGGTAATAGGGATTTTCTGGAAAATGAACCTAGTTTTGGAGGGAAAAAAAATGCTGATTATGCGGAAAATGAACCCAGTTTTGGGGGAAAAATCCATTTTAAGGAAAATGAACCCAGTTTGGGGAAAAAAATTATTTTGGGGAAAATGAACCCAGTAATCGGGTAAAAAACCCGATTTTTTTGGAAAATGAACAGAGTTTGGGGGGGGGGGAACCAACTTGTAGGGAAATGAACCGAGTTTTGCTCGAAAAAAACCAACTTTGGGAAAATCAACCCAGTTTGGGAGGGAAAAAAACCCGATTTTGGGGAAATGAACCCAGTAATGGGGAAAAACCCTGATTTTGGGGAAAATGAACACTGTTTGGAGGGGAAAACTTGATTTGTGTGAAAATGCACCCAGTGTTTGAAGAAAAAATGGATTTTGGGGAAAATGAACCCAGTTGGGAGGATAGAAGCTGATTATGGGGAAAATGAACCCAGTTTGGGGGGGAAAAATATTTTGTGGAAATAAAGCCAGTAATTGGGTAAAAACCTCCGGATTTTGGAGAAAAATGAACCCAGTCTGGTGGGGAAAACCCAATTTGTAGGGAAATAAACCCAGTTTTGTGGAAAAAATAATATTTTGGGGAAAATGAACGCAGTAATGGGGAAAAATCCTGATTTTGGGGAAAATGAACCAAGTGCGGAGTGGAAATAGAATATTTTGAGAAAATGAAATCAGTTGGAGGAGACAACCTGATTTGTGTGAAAATGTACCCAGTTTTGGGGGGGGGGGGGGGGGGGAAGGATTTTGTGGAAAATGAACCTTGTTTTGGAGGAAAAAATCTGATTATGCGGAAAAATGAACCCCTTTTGGGGGAAAAATGATTTTGGGGGGAAATGATCGCAGTAATTGGGTAAAAAACTCTAATTTGGGGAAAATGGAACCAGTTGGTAGGGAAAACCAAATTTGAATGGAAGTGAACCCATTTTTGTGGAGAAAAACCAGATTTTGGGGAAAATGGACACAGTTTTTGGGGGAAAAAATGATTTTGGGGAAAATGAACCCAGTAATGGGGGAAAAAATGATTTTGGGGAAAATGAACCAGTGTGGAATGGAAATAGAAGATTTTGGAGAAAATTAAATCAGATAGGAGGGGAAAACCTGATTTTTGTGAAAATGAACTGAGTTTGGGGGGAAATAAGGATTTATGTAAAATGAACCTATTTTCGGAGGGAAAAAAGCTGATTATGTGGAAAATGAACCAGTTTTGCGGAAAAAACTGTTTTCAAGGAAAATGAACCCAGTTTTGGGGAAAAAAATGATTTTGGGGAAAATGAACCCAGTGATCGGGTAAAAAACCCGGATTTTTGGGGAAAATGAACACAGTTTTGTTGGGGAAAACCTAATATGTAGGGAAATAAACCCAGTTTGGTGGAAAAAACATATTTCGGGGAAAATGAACCCAGTTTTGGGGTAAAAAAAATGATTTTTGGAAAAATTAACCCACTTTGTGAGAAAAACCCCTGATTTTGGAGAAAATGAACCCAGTAATGGGAAAAATCCTGATTTTGGGGAAAATGAACCAAGTGCGGAGTGGAAATAGAAGGTTTTGAGGAAAATGAAATCAGTTTGGACGGGACAACCTGATTTGTGTGAAATGTACCCAGTTTGGGGGTTATTAGGGATTTTGCGGAAAACGAACCTAGTTTCGGAGGAAAAATTCTGATTATAAGGAAAATGAACACAGTTTTGGGGAAAAAAATGTTTTTAAGAAAATGAACCCAGTTTTTGGGGAAAAAATTATTTTGGGGAAAATGAACGCAGTAATTGGGTAAAAAAAACCCGAATTTTGGGGAAAATCAGCAGAGTGGGGGGGGAAGACTTGTAGAGAAATGAACCGACTTTTGCTGTAAAAAAAAAACCGACTTTGGGAAAATCAACCCAGTTTGGGAGGAAAAAATCCGATTTTGGGGAAAATGAACACTGGAGGGGAAAAAAACTGGTTTTGGGGAAAATGAACACTGGAGGGGAAAACTAGATTTGTGTGAAAATGCACCCAGTGTTTTGTGGAAAAAAAGGATTTGGGGAAAATGAACCCAGTTTAGGAAGAAAGAAGAACCCAGTTTTGAGGGGATAACCCGTTTTTGATTAAAATGAACCCAGTTTTGAGGGAAAAACAAATTTTTTGGGAAATAAAGCCAGTAATTGGGGCTTCTCCAAAACAACCAGGTTTTGGAGAAAATGAACACAATTTGGTGGGGAAAACCCAATATTTAGGGAAATAAACCCAGTTTTGGTGGAAAAAAAACATATTTTGGGGAAAATGAACACAGTTTTGGGGGAAAAAAATGATTTTGGGGAAAATGAACCCAGTGTGGAGTGGAAATTGAAGATTTTGGGGAAAATGAAATCAGTTTGGAGGGAAAAACCTGATTTGTGTGAAAATGTACCCAGTTTTGGGGGAGAAAAAGGATTTTGGGTAAAATGAACCCAGTGTGGAGTGGAAATAGAAGATTTTGGAGAAAATGAACACTGTTTGGAGGGGAACACCTGATTTTGGAGAAAAAGCATCCAGTTTTGGGGGAAATAAGGATTTTGTGGAAAATGAATATAGTTTCGGAGGATAAAAACTATTTATGCAGAAAATGAACCCAGTTTTGGGTAAAAAACCCGTTTTTAACGAAAATGAAGCCAATTTTGGGGAAAAAAATTTATTTTTGGGAAAATGAACCCAGTAATTGGGTAAAAAACCCGAATTTTGGGGAAAATGAACCCCGTTTGGGAGGAAAAAAAACCCGATTATGGGAAAAATGAACCCAGTTTTGGGGAAAAAATTATTTTGGGGAAAATGAACCCAGTAATGGGGAAAAAAACCTGATTTTGGGGAAAATGAACCCAGTAATGGGAAAAAAAATGATTTTGGGGAACATGAACCCAATTTTGGGGGAAAACCCCGGATTTGGGGAAAATGAACCCAGTTTTGGGGATAAAAATGATTTTGGGGAAAATGAACCCAGTAATGGAGAAAAAATCCTGATTTTGGGGAAAATGAACCCAGTGTGGAGTGGAAATAGAAGATTTTGGAGAAAATGAACACTGTTTGGAGGGAACACCTGATTTTGGAGAAAAAGCATCCAGTTTTGGGGGGAAATAAGGATTTTGTGGAAAATGAATATAGTTTCGGAGGATAAAAGCTATTTATGCAGAAAATGAACCCAGTTTTGGGTAAAAAACCCGTTTTTAAGAAAATGAACGCAATTTTGGGAAAAAAAATTATTTTTGGGAAAATGAACCCAGTAATTGGGTAAAAAACCCGAATTTTGGGGAAAATGAACCCAGTTTGGGAGAAAAAAACCCGATTATGGGAAAAATGAACCCAGTTTTGGGGAAAAAATTATTTTGGGGAAAATGAAATCAGTTTTGGGAAAAAAATTATTTTGGGGAAAATGAACCCAGTAATGGGGAAAAAAAACTGATTTTAGGGAAAATGAACCCAGTGTTTCAGAGGAAATAGAAGATTTTGGGGAAAAAAAATCAAAACTTCACCAAAAATTACACCAAAAATTTCACCAAAATCATTATTTCCCTCCCAAAACTGGATTCATTTCCCCCAAAATCAGATTTTTTCCTCCCAAACCGGGTTCATTTTCCCCAAAATCCTATTTTTCCCCCAAAACTGGGTGCATATTCACACAAATCAGGTTTTCCCCTCCTAAAACGGTTCATTTTCCACAAAAGCTTCTATTTCCACTCCACACTGGGTTCATTTTCCCCATAATCAGGGTTTATTCCCAATTACTGTGTTCACTTTCTCAAAAATCCTTTTACTCCCCCCCCCCCCCCCCCCCCCCCCATCAAAAATGGGTTCATTTATCTCAAAAACTAACCCCTTGATTTTAAAGAATCCTGGAATTTCCTTCCATGAATAGCTGCCAAAGAGAAAGCTTTTTACCGGCAAGGTATTCCTCTCTCGAAGGCTAACAAATACAGGCAAAGAGAGGATCTGCACCTGCTTTCTTGAGCAGCCTTCACAGTGTTTCCCGGCTTTCACACCACATTCCGGCTGCAAACATTACGTTGGTCCGGAGACAGCGCCTTCTCTTGCCGGCTGGCTCTCTAAACTGAAACCGCTCAGAAAGCTGTCTCTGGCCGCGGTTTCACAGACATCTCGGCTGTCTGCTCCTTGCCTCTCTGAGGAGCAGTCATTTCAGATATCTAGCATCACATCACAGCGCATGCAGATGAGTCTCAAATCTTTCTCTCTTAGAAAGTTGCTATTTATGAAAATTGTTTTAGCATGACTTTTCATCTTCTAACAATGTAATTAAAGGGAATATTATCAGATGATCTGCTCGTGCTTCAAGGACGAGGGATCCCTGTTTTCCAGTGTAGTCTCATCAGCCTCTGCAAACTCTTTCTACTGAAACAGCAGGCAGGGAATCCACAGCACATTCTCTGAACGGCACGGTTTTGTGTTTCTCCAAAGGAGAGCAGAAACTAACCCCTTGATTTTAAAGAATCACCGAATCTTCTTCCATGATCGCTGCTAGAAAGAAAGCATTTTAGCGGCAGGCTATTCCTCTCTCGAAGGCTGACAAATACAGGCAATCAGTCGAGCTGCTTTTGCTTTCTTGCGCAGCCTTCACAGTGTAGCCCCGGCTTTCACAGTAGGCTTCAGCTGCAAACATTACGTTGTTCGGGAGACAGTGCCTTCTCTTACCGCTAGCTCTTAAACTGAAGCCGGTCGGAAAGCTGCCTCTCGCCGCGGTTCTACAGACATCCCGGCGGTCTGCTGCTTGCCTCCCTGACGAACAGTCTTTTCCGATTTCTAGCAGCATATTAAAGCGCGTCCACAGCAGTCTAAAATCTTGCCTCCTACCCACCCCCGAATTTTCTATTTTGGAAATGTTTTAGCATGACATCTAATCTCCTAACAATGTATTTAAAAGACAAATAATCGGATGATCTGTTCGTGTTCAAGGACGAGAGATGCCTTTTTTCCTGTCCATTCCCTTCAGCCTCTGCAAACTGTTTCTGCTGAAACTTGTTACAACAGCCGGCAGCGAATTCACACACATTCTCTGAACTGCACGGTTTTGTTTTTCCTCCAAGGGAGTGCAGAAACTAACCCTTGGATTTTAAAGAATCCTGGAATTTCCTTCCATGAATAGCTGCCAGATGAGAAAGCTTTTTACCGGCAGGGTATTCCTCTCTCGAAGGCTTACAAATACAGGCAAAGAGAGGATCTGCTCCTGCTTTCTTGAGCAGCCTTCACAGTGTTTCCCCGGCTTTCACACCACATTCCGGCTGCAAACATTACGTTGGTCCGGAGACAGCGCCTTCTCTTACCGGCTAGCTCTCTAAACTGAAGCCGGTCGGAAAGCTGCCTCTGCCCGCGGTTCTAAAGACATCCCGGCGGTCTTCTTCTTGCCTCCCTGACGAACAGTCATTTCAGGTTTTGGGAGGAGTTAACACAGTTTGGGAGAAAAAAAACTGATTATGGGGAAAATGAAGCCAGTTTGTGGGGAAAAAGCCGTTTTTGAATATAATAAACCCAGTTATGGGGAAAATGAACCAGTAATGGGGAAAAAACCGATTATGGGGAAAATGAACAGAGTTTGGGGGGGGGTAACCCCATTTTGTAGGGAAAGGAACACAGTTAAGGTGGAAAGAAACAGATTCTGTGGAAAATGAAATTGTAGGGAAATGAACCCAGTTTTGCTGGAATAAAACATATTCTGTGGAAAATGAGGGTTTTTTTTCTTCCCCCGACTGGATTCATTTTCCCCAAAATCGGGTTTTTTTCCTCCCAAATTGGGTTCATTTTCCCCAAAATCCTTTTTTTCCCACAAAAACTGGGTGCATTTTCACACAAATCAGGTTTTCCCCTCCAAACTGATTACATTTTCCAAAAATCTTCTTTTTCCACTCCACACTGGGTTTATTTTCCCCAAAATCATTTTTTTCCCCATTACTGGATTCATTTCCCCAAAATCGTTTTTTTCCACCAAAACTGAGTTCATTTTCCCGAAATCGTTTCCCCCCCTCCCCCCCCCAAAAAAAAAACTGGCTGCATTTTCACACAAATGAGATTTTCCCCTCCAAACTGATTTCATTTTCCCCCAAATCCGGGTTTATTTCCCAATTACTGGGTTCATTTCCCCAAAATAATTTTTTCCCAAAGCACTGTTCATTTTCCCCAAAATCGATTTTTTTCCACCAAAACAGAGACCATTTACCTACAAGTGGGGTTTTCCCCCCAAACTGTGTTCATTTTCCCCCAAATTAGGGTTTTTTACAAAATTTTACAAAATTACTGGGTTAATTTTCCCCAAAATCACTTCGCCCCCCCCCCAAACTGGATGCATTTTCATACAAATCAGGTTTTTCCCCCCCAAACTGGGTTAATTTTCACCATAATCAGCTTCTTTCCTCCCAAACTCGGTTCATTTCCCTTCAAGTTGGTTTCCTCCGCCCAAAACTTTGTTCATTTTCCCCAAAATTCGAATTTTTTAACCCAATTACTGGGTTCATTTTCCCAAAATATTTTTTTTCCCCAAAACTGGGTTCATTTTCCTTAAAAACGGGTTTTTCTGCCAAAACTGGGTTCATTTTCCGCATAATCAGCATTTTTCCTCCGAAACTAGGTTCATTTTACACAAAATCCTTATTTCCCCCCAAAACTGGGTTTATTTTCACACAAATCAGGTTTTCCCCTCAAAACAGTGTTCATTTTCCCCAAAATCTTCTATTTCCACTCCACACTTGGTTCATTTTCCCCAAAAACAGATTTTTCCCCCAAAACTGGGTCCATTTTCCCTAAATTCGGGTTTTTTTTCCACCAAAACTCGGTTCATTTCCCTAGAAGTTGGTTTTTCCCCCCCAAACTTTGTTCATTTTCCCCAAAATTCGTTTTTTTTACCGAATTACTGGGTTCGTTTTCTCCAAAATAATTGTTTTCCCCAAAACTGGGTTCATTTTCTGCATAATCAGTTTTTCCCTCTGAAACTGGGTTCATTTTCCACAAAATTCGGGAAATGAACTGAGTTTTGGTGGAAAAAAAACTGACTTTGGGGAAAATGAACCCAGTTAGGGAGGAAAAAATCCGATTTTGGGGCAAATTACCCCAATTATGGGGGAAAAAAAAATAATTTTCGGGAAATGAACCCACTAATTGGAAATCCCGGATTCTGGGGAAAATGAACACAGTTTGGGAGGAAAGAAGCTGATTATGGGGAAAATGAAACCAGTTTTGGGGGAAAAAAACATTTTTGGTGAAAATGAACCCAGTTTTGAAGGAAAAAAAAAGATTTTGGGGAAATAAAGCCAGTAACTGGTTCAAAAATCCATATGTTGGGGAAAATGAACACAATTTGGTGGGGAAAACCCGATATGTAGGGAAATAAACCCATTTTTGGTGGAAAAAAAATATTTTGAGGAAAATGAACCCAGTTTTTTTTGGGAAAAAATTATTTTGGGGAAAATGAACCCAGTTTGGGAGGAGAGAAGCTGATTATGGGGGAAATGAACCCAGTTTGGGGGGAAAAAAATATTTTGTGGAAATAAAGCCAGTAATTGGGTAAAAACCCCGGATTTTGGAGAAAAATGAACCCAGTCTGGTGGGGAAAACCCAATTTGTAGGGAAATAAACCCAGTTTTGTGGAAAAAATATATTTTGGGGAAAATGAACGCAGTAATGGGGAAAAATCCTGATTTTGGGGAAAATGAACCAAGTGCGGAGTGGAAATAGAAGATTTTGAGGAAAATGAAATCAGTTTGGAGGGGACAACCTGATTTGTGTGAAAATGTACCCAGTTTTGGGGGTTAATAGGGATTTTCTGGAAAATGAACCTAGTTTTGGAGGGAAAAAAATGCTGATTATGCGGAAAATGAACCCAGTTTTGGGGGAAAAATCCATTTTTAAGGAAAATGAACCCAGTTTGGGGGAAAAAAATTATTTTGGGGAAAATGAACCCAGTAATCGGGTAAAAAACCCGATTTTTTTGGAAAATGAACAGAGTTTGGGGGGGGGGGAACCAACTTGTAGGGAAATGAACCGAGTTTTGCTCGAAAAAAACCAACTTTGGGGAAAATCAACCCAGTTTGGGAGGGAAAAAAACCCGATTTTGGGGAAATGAACCCAGTAATGGGGAAAAACCCTGATTTTGGGGAAAATGAACACTGTTTGGAGGGGAAAACTTGATTTGTGTGAAAATGCACCCAGTGTTTTGAAGAAAAAATGGATTTTGGGGAAAATGAACCCAGTTTGGGAGGATAGAAGCTGATTATGGGGAAAATGAACCCAGTTTGGGGGGGGAAAAATATTTTGTGGAAATAAAGCCAGTAATTGGGTAAAAACCCCGGATTTTGGAGAAAAATGAACCCAGTCTGGTGGGGAAAACCCAATTTGTAGGGAAATAAACCCAGTTTTGTGGAAAAAATATATTTTGGGGAAAATGAACGCAGTAATGGGGAAAAATCCTGATTTTGGGGAAAATGAACCAAGTGCGGAGTGGAAATAGAATATTTTGAGGAAAATGAAATCAGTTTGGAGGAGACAACCTGATTTGTGTGAAAATGTACCCAGTTTTGGGGGGGGGGGGGGGGGGGGGAAGGATTTTGTGGAAAATGAACCTTGTTTTGGAGGAAAAAATCTGATTATGCGGAAAATGAACCCCTTTTGGGGGGAAAAATGATTTTGGGGGAAATGATCGCAGTAATTGGGTAAAAAACTCTAATTTGGGGGAAAATGGAACCAGTTTGGTAGGGAAAACCAAATTTGAATGGAAGTGAACCCATTTTTGGTGGAAAAAACCATATTTTGGGGAAAATGGACACAGTTTTTGGGGGAAAAAATGATTTTGGGGAAAATGAACCCAGTAATGGGGAAAAAATGATTTTGGGGAAAATGAACCCAGTGTGGAATGGAAATAGAAGATTTTGGAGAAAATTAAATCAGATAGGAGGGGAAAACCTGATTTTTGTGAAAATGAACTGAGTTTTGGGGGGAAATAAGGATTTTATGTAAAATGAACCTATTTTCGGAGGAAAAAAGCTGATTATGTGGAAAATGAACCCAGTTTTGCGGAAAAAACTGTTTTCAAGGAAAATGAACCCAGTTTTGGGGAAAAAAATGATTTTGGGAAAATGAACCCAGTGATCGGGTAAAAAACCCGGATTTTGGGGAAAAGATAACACAGTTTGTTGGGGAAAACCTAATATGTAGGGAAATAAACCCAGTTTTGGTGGAAAAAACATATTTCGGGGAAAATGAACCCAGTTTTGGGGTAAAAAAAATGATTTTTGGAAAAATTAACCCACTTTGTGAGAAAAACCCCTGATTTTGGAGAAAATGAACCCAGTAATGGGGAAAAATCCTGATTTTGGGGAAAATGAACCAAGTGCGGAGTGGAAATAGAAGGTTTTGAGGAAAATGAAATCAGTTTGGACGGGACAACCTGATTTGTGTGAAAATGTACCCAGTTTTGGGGGTTATTAGGGATTTTGCGGAAAACGAACCTAGTTTCGGAGGAAAAATTCTGATTATAAGGAAAATGAACACAGTTTTGGGGGAAAAAAATGTTTTTAAGGAAAATGAACCCAGTTTTTGGGGAAAAAATTATTTTGGGGAAAATGAACGCAGTAATTGGGTAAAAAAAACCCGAATTTTGGGGAAAATCAGCAGAGTGGGGGGGGGAAGACTTGTAGAGAAATGAACCGACTTTTGCTGTAAAAAAAAACCGACTTTGGGGAAAATCAACCCAGTTTGGGAGGAAAAAATCCGATTTTGGGGAAAATGAACACTGGAGGGGAAAAAAACTGGTTTTGGGGAAAATGAACACTGGAGGGGAAAACTAGATTTGTGTGAAAATGCACCCAGTGTTTTGTGGAAAAAAAGGATTTTGGGGAAAATGAACCCAGTTTAGGAAGAAAGAAGAACCCAGTTTTGAGGGGATAACCCGTTTTTGATTAAAATGAACCCAGTTTTGAGGGAAAAACAAATTTTTTGGGAAATAAAGCCAGTAATTGGGGCTTCTCCAAAACAACCAGGTTTTGGAGAAAATGAACACAATTTGGTGGGGAAAACCCAATATTTAGGGAAATAAACCCAGTTTTGGTGGAAAAAAAACATATTTTGGGGAAAATGAACACAGTTTTGGGGGAAAAAATGATTTTGGGGAAAATGAACCCAGTGTGGAGTGGAAATTGAAGATTTTGGGGAAAATGAAATCAGTTTGGAGGGGAAAACCTGATTTGTGTGAAAATGTACCCAGTTTTTGGGGGAGAAAAAGGATTTTGGGTAAAATGAACCCAGTGTGGAGTGGAAATAGAAGATTTTGGAGAAAATGAACACTGTTTGGAGGGGAACACCTGATTTTGGAGAAAAAGCATCCAGTTTTGGGGGGAAATAAGGATTTTGTGGAAAATGAATATAGTTTCGGAGGATAAAAACTATTTATGCAGAAAATGAACCCAGTTTTGGGTAAAAAACCCGTTTTTAACGAAAATGAAGCCAATTTTGGGGAAAAAAATTTATTTTTGGGAAAATGAACCCAGTAATTGGGTAAAAAACCCGAATTTTGGGGAAAATGAACCCCGTTTGGGAGGAAAAAAACCCGATTATGGGAAAAATGAACCCAGTTTTGGGGAAAAAATTATTTTGGGGAAAATGAACCCAGTAATGGGGAAAAAAACCTGATTTTGGGGAAAATGAACCCAGTAATGGGGAAAAAAAATGATTTTGGGGAACATGAACCCAATTTTGGGGGAAAACCCCGGATTTGGGGAAAATGAACCCAGTTTTGGGGATAAAAATGATTTTGGGGAAAATGAACCCAGTAATGGAGAAAAAATCCTGATTTTGGGGAAAATGAACCCAGTGTGGAGTGGAAATAGAAGATTTTGGAGAAAATGAACACTGTTTGGAGGGGAACACCTGATTTTGGAGAAAAAGCATCCAGTTTTGGGGGGAAATAAGGATTTTGTGGAAAATGAATATAGTTTCGGAGGATAAAAGCTATTTATGCAGAAAATGAACCCAGTTTTGGGTAAAAAACCCGTTTTTAAGGAAAATGAACGCAATTTTGGGAAAAAAAATTATTTTTGGGAAAATGAACCCAGTAATTGGGTAAAAAACCCGAATTTTGGGGAAAATGAACCCAGTTTGGGAGAAAAAAACCCGATTATGGGAAAAATGAACCCAGTTTTGGGGAAAAAATTATTTTGGGGAAAATGAAATCAGTTTTGGGAAAAAAATTATTTTGGGGAAAATGAACCCAGTAATGGGGAAAAAAAACTGATTTTAGGGAAAATGAACCCAGTGTTTCAGAGGAAATAGAAGATTTTGGGGAAAAAAAATCAAAACTTCACCAAAAATTACACCAAAAATTTCACCAAAATCATTATTTCCCTCCCAAAACTGGATTCATTTCCCCCAAAATCAGATTTTTTCCTCCCAAACCGGGTTCATTTTCCCCAAAATCCTATTTTTCCCCCAAAACTGGGTGCATATTCACACAAATCAGGTTTTCCCCTCCTAAAACGGTTCATTTTCCACAAAAGCTTCTATTTCCACTCCACACTGGGTTCATTTTCCCCATAATCAGGGTTTATTCCCAATTACTGTGTTCACTTTCTCAAAAATCCTTTTACTCCCCCCCCCCCCCCCCCCCCCATCAAAAATGGGTTCATTTATCTCAAAAACTAACCCCTTGATTTTAAAGAATCCTGGAATTTCCTTCCATGAATAGCTGCCAAAGAGAAAGCTTTTTACCGGCAAGGTATTCCTCTCTCGAAGGCTAACAAATACAGGCAAAGAGAGGATCTGCACCTGCTTTCTTGAGCAGCCTTCACAGTGTTTCCC
The DNA here is from genome assembly GCA_033556795.1 of Tapera naevia. Classification (NCBI taxonomy): domain Eukaryota; kingdom Metazoa; phylum Chordata; class Aves; order Cuculiformes; family Neomorphidae; genus Tapera; species Tapera naevia. Next base: position 14,518 of record JAUMJJ010000605.1, on the reverse strand, counting down.
CGGCTTTCACACCACATTCCGGCTGCAAACATTACGTTGGTCCGGAGACAGCGCCTTCTCTTGCCGGCTGGCTCTCTAAACTGAAACCGCTCAGAAAGCTGTCTCTGGCCGCGGTTTCACAGACATCTCGGCTGTCTGCTCCTTGCCTCTCTGAGGAGCAGTCATTTCAGATATCTAGCATCACATCACAGCGCATGCAGATGAGTCTCAAATCTTTCTCTCTTAGAAAGTTGCTATTTATGAAAATTGTTTTAGCATGACTTTTCATCTTCTAACAATGTAATTAAAGGGAATATTATCAGATGATCTGCTCGTGCTTCAAGGACGAGGGATCCCTGTTTTCCAGTGTAGTCTCATCAGCCTCTGCAAACTCTTTCTACTGAAACAGCAGGCAGGGAATCCACAGCACATTCTCTGAACGGCACGGTTTTGTGTTTCTCCAAAGGAGAGCAGAAACTAACCCCTTGATTTTAAAGAATCCTGGAATGTTCTTCCATGAATCGCTGCTAGAAGAGAAAGCATTTTAGCGGCAGGCTATTCCTCTCTCGAAGGCTGACAAATACAGGCAATCAGTCGAGCTGCTTTTGCTTTCTTGCGCAGCCTTCACAGTGTAGCCCCGGCTTTCACAGTAGGCTTCAGCTGCAAACATTACGTTGTTCGGGAGACAGTGCCTTCTCTTACCGGCTAGCTCTCTAAACTGAAGCCGGTCGGAAAGCTGCCTCTCGCCGCGGTTCTACAGACATCCCGGCGGTCTGCTGCTTGCCTCCCTGACGAACAGTCTTTTCCGATTTCTAGCAGCATATTAAAGCGCGTCCACAGCAGTCTAAAATCTTGCCTCCTACCCACCCCCGAATTTTCTATTTTGGAAATGTTTTAGCATGACATCTAATCTCCTAACAATGTATTTAAAAAACAAATAATCAGATGATCTGTTCGTGTTCAAGGACGAGAGATGCCTTTTTTCCTGTCCATTCCCTTCAGCCTCTGCAAACTGTTTCTGCTGAAACTTGTTACAACAGCCGGCAGCGAATTCACACACATTCTCTGAACTGCACGGTTTTGTTTTTCCTCCAAGGGAGTGCAGAAACTAACCCTTTGAATTTAAAGAATCCTGGAATTTCCTTCCATGAATAGCTGCCAGAAGAGAAAGCTTTTTACCATCAGGGTATTCCTCTCTCGAAGGCTTACAAATACAGGCAAAAAGAGGATCTGCTCCTGCTTTCTTGAGCAGCCTTCACAGTGTTTCCCCGGCTTTCACACCACATTCCGGCTGCAAACATTACGTTGGTCCGGAGACAGCGCCTTCTCTTGCCGGCTGGCTCTCTAAACTGAAACCGCTCAGAAAGCTGTCTCTGGCCGCGGTTTCACAGACATCTCGGCTGTCTGCTCCTTGCCGCTCTGAGGAGCAGTCATTTCAGATATCTAGCATCACATCACAGCGCATGCAGATGAGTCTAAAATCTTTCTCTCTTAGAAACTTGCTATTTATGAAAATTGTTTTAGCATGACTTTTCATCTTCTAACAATGTAATTAAAGGGAATATTATCAGATGATCTGCTCGTGCTTCAAGGACGAGGGATCCCTGTTTTCCAGTGTAGTCTCATCAGTCTCTGCAAACTCTTTCTACTGAAACAGCAGGCAGGGAATCCACAGCACATTCTCTGAACGGCACGGTTTTGTTTTTCTCCAAAGGAGAGCAGAAACTAACCCCTTGATTTTAAAGAATCACCGAATCTTCTTCCATGAATCGCTGCTAGAAAAGAAAGCATTTTAGCGGCAGGCTATTCCTCTCTCGAAGGCTGACAAATACAGGCAAACAGTCGAGCTGCTTTTGCTTTCTTGCGCAGCCTTCACAGTGTAGCCCCGGCTTTCACAGTAGGCTTCAGCTGCAAACATTACGTTGTTCGGGAGACAGTGCCTTCTCTTACCGGCTAGCTCTCTAAACTGAAGCCGGTCGGAAAGCTGCCTCTCGCCGCGGTTCTACAGACATCCCGGCGGTCTGCTGCTTGCCTCCCTGACGAACAGTCTTTTCCGATTTCTAGCAGCATATTAAAGCGCGTCCACAGCAGTCTAAAATCTTGCCTCCTACCCACCCCCGAATTTTCTATTTTGGAAATGTTTTAGCATGACATCTAATCTCCTAACAATGTATTTAAAAGACAAATAATCGGATGATCTGTTCGTGTTCAAGGACGAGAGATGCCTTTTTTCCTGTCCATTCCCTTCAGCCTCTGCAAACTGTTTCTGCTGAAATTTGTTACAACAGCCGGCAGCGAATTCACACACATTCTCTGAACTGCACGGTTTTGTTTTTCCTCCAAGGGAGTGCAGAAACTAACCCTTGGATTTTAAAGAATCCTGGAATTTCCTTCCATGAATAGCTGCCAGATGAGAAAGCTTTTTACCGGCAGGGTATTCCTCTCTCGAAGGCTTACAAATACAGGCAAAGAGAGGATCTGCTCCTGCTTTCTTGAGCAGCCTTCACAGTGTTTCCCCGGCTTTCACACCACATTCCGGCTGCAAACATTACGTTGGTCCGGAGACAGCGCCTTCTCTTACCGGCTAGCTCTCTAAACTGAAGCCGGTCGGAAAGCTGCCTCTGCCCGCGGTTCTAAAGACATCCCGGCGGTCTTCTTCTTGCCTCCCTGACGAACAGTCATTTCAGGTTTCGGGAGGAATTAACACAGTTTGGGAGAAAAAAAACTGATTATGGGGAAAATGAAGCCAGTTTGTGGGGAAAAAGCCGTTTTTGAATATAATAAACCCAGTTATGGGGAAAATGAACCAGTAATGGGGAAAAAACCGATTATGGGGAAAATGAACAGAGTTTGGGGGGGGGGAAAACCCATTTTGTAGGGAAAGGAACACAGTTAAGGTGGAAAGAAACAGATTCTGTGGAAAATGAAATTGTAGGGAAATGAACCCAGTTTTGCTGGAATAAAACATATTTTGTGGAAAATGAGGGTTTTTTTCCTTCCCCCGACTGGATTCATTTTCCCCAAAATCGGGTTTTTTTCCTCCCAAATTGGGTTCATTTTCCCCAAAATCCTTTTTTTCCCACAAAAACTGGGTGCATTTTCACACAAATCAGGTTTTCCCCTCCAAACTGATTACATTTTCCAAAAATCTTCTTTTTCCACTCCACACTGGGTTTATTTTCCCCAAAATCATTTTTTTCCCCATTACTGGATTCATTTCCCCAAAATCGTTTTTTTTCCACCAAAACTGAGTTCATTTTCCCGAAATCGTTTCCCCCCCTCCCCCCCCCCAAAAAAAAACTGGCTGCATTTTCACACAAATGAGATTTTCCCCTCCAAACTGATTTCATTTTCCCCAAATCCGGGTTTATTTCCCAATTACTGGGTTCATTTCCCCAAAATAATTTTTTCCCAAAGCACTGTTCATTTTCCCCAAAATCGATTTTTTTCCACCAAAACAGAGACCATTTACCTACAAGTTGGGTTTCCCCCCCAAACTGTGTTCATTTTCCCCCAAATTAGGGTTTTTTACAAAATTGTACAAAATTACTGGGTTAATTTTCCCCAAAATCACTTCGCCCCCCCCCCAAACTGGATGCATTTTCATACAAATCAGGTTTTTCCCCCCCAAACTGGGTTAATTTTCACCATAATCAGCTTCTTTCCTCCCAAACTCGGTTCATTTCCCTTCAAGTTGGTTTCCTCCGCCCAAAACTTTGTTCATTTTCCCCAAAATTCGAATTTTTTAACCCAATTACTGGGTTCATTTTCCCAAAATATTTTTTTTCCCCAAAACTGGGTTCATTTTCCTTAAAAACGGGTTTTTCTGCCAAAACTGGGTTCATTTTCCGCATAATCAGCATTTTTCCTCCGAAACTAGGTTCATTTTACACAAAATCCTTATTTCCCCCCAAAACTGGGTTTATTTTCACACAAATCAGGTTTTCCCCTCAAAACAGTGTTCATTTTCCCCAAAATCTTCTATTTCCACTCCACACTTGGTTCATTTTCCCCAAAAACAGATTTTTCCCCCAAAACTGGGTCCATTTTCCCTAAATTCGGGTTTTTTTCCACCAAAACTCGGTTCATTTCCCTAGAAGTTGGTTTTTCCCCCCCAAACTTTGTTCATTTTCCCCAAAATTCGTTTTTTTTACCGAATTACTGGGTTCGTTTTCTCCAAAATAATTGTTTTCCCCAAAACTGGGTTCATTTTCTGCATAATCAGTTTTTCCCTCTGAAACTGGGTTCATTTTCCACAAAATTCGGGAAATGAACTGAGTTTTGGTGGAAAAAAACTGACTTTGGGGAAAATGAACCCAGTTAGGGAGGAAAAAATCCGATTTTGGGGCAAATTACCCCAATTATGGGGGAAAAAAAAATAATTTTCGGGAAATGAACCCAGTAATTGGAAATCCCGGATTCTGGGGAAAATGAACACAGTTTGGGAGGAAAGAAGCTGATTATGGGGAAAATGAAACCAGTTTTGGGGGAAAAAAACATTTTTGGTGAAAATGAACCCAGTTTTGAAGGAAAAAAAAAGATTTTGGGGAAATAAAGCCAGTAACTGGTTCAAAAATCCATATGTTGGGGAAAATGAACACAATTTGGTGGGGAAAACCCGATATGTAGGGAAATAAACCCATTTTTGGTGGAAAAAAAATATTTTGAGGAAAATGAACCCAGTTTTTTTTGGGAAAAAATTATTTTGGGGAAAATGAACCCAGTTTGGGAGGAGAGAAGCTGATTATGGGGGAAATGAACCCAGTTTTGGGGGGAAAAAAATATTTTGTGGAAATAAAGCCAGTAATTGGGTAAAAACCCCGGATTTTGGAGAAAAATGAACCCAGTCTGGTGGGGAAAACCCAATTTGTAGGGAAATAAACCCAGTTTTGTGGAAAAAATATATTTTGGGGAAAATGAACGCAGTAATGGGGAAAAATCCTGATTTTGGGGAAAATGAACCAAGTGCGGAGTGGAAATAGAAGATTTTGAGGAAAATGAAATCAGTTTGGAGGGGACAACCTGATTTGTGTGAAAATGTACCCAGTTTTGGGGGTTAATAGGGATTTTCTGGAAAATGAACCTAGTTTTGGAGGGAAAAAAATGCTGATTATGCGGAAAATGAACCCAGTTTTGGGGGAAAAATCCATTTTTAAGGAAAATGAACCCAGTTTGGGGGAAAAAAATTATTTTGGGGAAAATGAACCCAGTAATCGGGTTAAAAAACCCGATTTTTTTGGAAAATGAACAGAGTTTGGGGGGGGGGAACCAACTTGTAGGGAAATGAACCGAGTTTTGCTCGAAAAAAACCAACTTTGGGGAAAATCAACCCAGTTTGGGAGGGAAAAAAAACCCGATTTTGGGGAAATGAACCCAGTAATGGGAAAAACCCTGATTTTGGGGAAAATGAACACTGTTTGGAGGGGAAAACTTGATTGTGTGAAAATGCACCCAGTGTTTTGAAGAAAAAATGGATTTTGGGGAAAATGAACCCAGTTTGGGAGGATAGAAGCTGATTATGGGGAAAATGAACCCAGTTTGGGGGGGAAAAAATATTTTGTGGAAATAAAGCCAGTAATTGGGTAAAAACCCCGGATTTTGGAGAAAAATGAACCCAGTCTGGTGGGGAAAACCCAATTTGTAGGGAAATAAACCCAGTTTTGTGGAAAAAATATATTTTGGGGAAAATGAACGCAGTAATGGGGAAAAATCCTGATTTTGGGGAAAATGAACCAAGTGCGGAGTGGAAATAGAATATTTTGAGGAAAATGAAATCAGTTTGGAGGAGAGAACCTGATTTGTGTGAAATGTACCCAGTTTTGGTGGGGGGGGGGGGGGGGGGGGGGGGGGAAGGATTTTGTGGAAAATGAACCTAGTTTTGGAGGAAAAAATCTGATTATGCGGAAAATGAACCCCTTTTGGGGGGAAAAATGATTTTGGGGAAATGATCGCAGTAATTGGGTAAAAAACTCTAATTTGGGGGAAAATGGAACCAGTTTGGTAGGGAAAACCAAATTTGAATGGAAGTGAACCCATTTTTGGTGGAAAAAAACATATTTTGGGGAAAATGGACACAGTTTTTGGGGGAAAAAATGATTTTGGGGAAAATGAACCCAGTAATGGGGAAAAAATGATTTTGGGGAAAATGAACCCAGTGTGGAATGGAAATAGAAGATTTTGGAGAAAATTAAATCAGATAGGAGGGGAAAACCTGATTTTTGTGAAAATGAACTGAGTTTTGGGGGGAAATAAGGATTTTATGTAAAATGAACCTATTTTCGGAGGAAAAAAGCTGATTATGTGGAAAATGAACCCAGTTTTGCGGAAAAAACTGTTTTCAAGGAAAAATGAACCCAGTTTTGGGGAAAAAAATGATTTTGGGAAAATGAACCCAGTGATCGGGTAAAAAAACCCGGATTTTGGGAAAATGAACACAGTTTGTTGGGGAAAACCTAATATGTAGGGAAATAAACCCAGTTTTGGTGGAAAAAAACATATTTCGGGAAAATGAACCCAGTTTTGGGGTAAAAAAAATGATTTTTGGAAAAATTAACCCACTTTGTGAGAAAAACCCCTGATTTTGGAGAAAATGAACCCAGTAATGGGGAAAAATCCTGATTTTGGGGAAAATGAACCAAGTGCGGAGTGGAAATAGAAGGTTTTGAGGAAAATGAAATCAGTTTGGACGGGACAACCTGATTTGTGTGAAAATGTACCCAGTTTTGGGGGTTATTAGGGATTTTGCGGAAAACGAACCTAGTTTCGGAGGAAAAATTCTGATTATAAGGAAAATGAACACAGTTTTGGGGGAAAAAAATGTTTTTAAGGAAAATGAACCCAGTTTTGGGGAAAAAATTATTTTGGGAAAATGAACGCAGTAATTGGGTAAAAAAAAACCCGAATTTTGGGGAAAATCAGCAGAGTGGGGGGGGGGAAGACTTGTAGAGAAATGAACCGACTTTTGCTGTAAAAAAAAAACCGACTTTGGGGAAAATCAACCCAGTTTGGGAGGAAAAAATCCGATTTTGGGGAAAATGAACACTGGAGGGGAAAAAAACTGGTTTTGGGGAAAATGAACACTGGAGGGGAAAACTAGATTTGTGTGAAAATGCACCCAGTGTTTTGTGAAAAAAAGGATTTTGGGGAAAATGAACCCAGTTTAGGAAGAAAGAAGAACCCAGTTTTGAGGGGATAACCCGTTTTTGATTAAAATGAACCCAGTTTTGAGGGAAAAACAAATTTTTTGGGAAATAAAGCCAGTAATTGGGGCTTCTCCAAAACAACCAGGTTTTGGAGAAAATGAACACAATTTGGTGGGGAAAACCCAATATTTAGGGAAATAAACCCAGTTTTGGTGGAAAAAAAACATATTTTGGGGAAAATGAACACAGTTTTGGGGGAAAAAATGATTTTGGGGAAAATGAACCCAGTGTGGAGTGGAAATTGAAGATTTTGGGGAAAATGAAATCAGTTTGGAGGGGAAAACCTGATTTGTGTGAAAATGTACCCAGTTTTTGGGGGAGAAAAAGGATTTTGGGTAAAATGAACCCAGTGTGGAGTGGAAATAGAAGATTTTGGAGAAAATGAACACTGTTTGGAGGGGAACACCTGATTTTGGAGAAAAAGCATCCAGTTTTGGGGGGAAATAAGGATTTTGTGGAAAATGAATATAGTTTCGGAGGATAAAAACTATTTATGCAGAAAATGAACCCAGTTTTGGGTAAAAAACCCGTTTTTAACGAAAATGAAGCCAATTTTGGGGAAAAAAATTTATTTTTGGGAAAATGAACCCAGTAATTGGGTAAAAAACCCGAATTTTGGGGAAAATGAACCCCCGTTTGGGAGGAAAAAAACCCGATTATGGGAAAAATGAACCCAGTTTTGGGGAAAAAATTATTTTGGGGAAAATGAACCCAGTAATGGGGAAAAAAACCTGATTTTGGGGAAAATGAACCCAGTAATGGGGAAAAAAAAATGATTTTGGGGAAAATGAACCCAATTTTGGGGGAAAACCCCGGATTTGGGGAAAATGAACCCAGTTTTGGGGATAAAAATGATTTTGGGGAAAATGAACCCAGTAATGGAGAAAAAATCCTGATTTTGGGGAAAATGAACCCAGTGTGGAGTGGAAATAGAAGATTTTGGAGAAAATGAACACTGTTTGGAGGGGAACACCTGATTTTGGAGAAAAAGCATCCAGTTTTGGGGGGAAATAAGGATTTTGTGGAAAATGAATATAGTTTCGGAGGATAAAAGCTATTTATGCAGAAAATGAACCCAGTTTTGGGTAAAAAACCCGTTTTTAGGAAAATGAACGCAATTTTGGGAAAAAAAATTATTTTTGGGAAAATGAACCCAGTAATTGGGTAAAAAACCCGAATTTTGGGGAAAATGAACCCAGTTTGGGAGAAAAAAACCCGATTATGGGAAAAATGAACCCAGTTTTGGGGAAAAAATTATTTTGGGGAAAATGAAATCAGTTTTGGGAAAAAAATTATTTTGGGGAAAATGAACCCAGTAATGGGGAAAAAAACCTGATTTTAGGGAAAATGAACCCAGTGTTTCAGAGGAAATAGAAGATTTTGGGGAAAAAAAATCAAAACTTCACCAAAAATTACACCAAAAATTTCACCAAAATCATTATTTCCCTCCCAAAACTGGATTCATTTCCCCCAAAATCAGATTTTTTCCTCCCAAACCGGGTTCATTTTCCCCAAAATCCTATTTTTCCCCCAAAACTGGGTGCATATTCACACAAATCAGGTTTTCCCCTCCTAAAACGGTTCATTTTCCACAAAAGCTTCTATTTCCACTCCACACTGGGTTCATTTTCCCCATAATCAGGGTTTATTCCCAATTACTGTGTTCACTTTCTCAAAAATCCTTTTACTCCCCCCCCCCCCCCCCCCCCCCCCATCAAAAATGGGTTCATTTATCTCAAAAACTAACCCCTTGATTTTAAAGAATCCTGGAATTTCCTTCCATGAATAGCTGCCAAAGAGAAAGCTTTTTACCGGCAAGGTATTCCTCTCTCGAAGGCTAACAAATACAGGCAAAGAGAGGATCTGCACCTGCTTTCTTGAGCAGCCTTCACAGTGTTTCCCCGGCTTTCACACCACATTCCGGCTGCAAACATTACGTTGGTCCGGAGACAGCGCCTTCTCTTGCCGGCTGGCTCTCTAAACTGAAACCGCTCAGAAAGCTGTCTCTGGCCGCGGTTTCACAGACATCTCGGCTGTCTGCTCCTTGCCTCTCTGAGGAGCAGTCATTTCAGATATCTAGCATCACATCACAGCGCATGCAGATGAGTCTAAAATCTTTCTCTCTTAGAAACTTGCTATTTATGAAAATTGTTTTAGCATGACTTTTCATCTTCTAACAATGTAATTAAAGGGAATATTATCAGATGATCTGCTCGTGCTTCAAGGACGAGGGATCCCTGTTTTCCAGTGTAGTCTCATCAGCCTCTGCAAACTCTTTCTACTGAAACAGCAGGCAGGGAATCCACAGCACATTCTCTGAACGGCACGGTTTTGTGTTTCTCCAAAGGAGAGCAGAAACTAACCCCTTGATTTTAAAGAATCACCGAATCTTCTTCCATGAATCGCTGCTAGAAAAGAAAGCATTTTAGCGGCAGGCTATTCCTCTCTCGAAGGCTGACAAATACAGGCAATCAGTCGAGCTGCTTTTGCTTTCTTGCGCAGCCTTCACAGTGTAGCCCCGGCTTTCACAGTAGGCTTCAGCTGCAAACATTACGTTGTTCGGGAGACAGTGCCTTCTCTTACCGGCTAGCTCTCTAAACTGAAGCCGGTCGGAAAGCTGCCTCTCGCCGCGGTTCTACAGACATCCCGGCGGTCTGCTGCTTGCCTCCCTGACGAACAGTCTTTTCCGATTTCTAGCAGCATATTAAAGCGCGTCCACAGCAGTCTAAAATCTTGCCTCCTACCCACCCCCGAATTTTCTATTTTGGAAATGTTTTAGCATGACATCTAATCTCCTAACAATGTATTTAAAAGACAAATAATCGGATGATCTGTTCGTGTTCAAGGACGAGAGATGCCTTTTTTCCTGTCCATTCCCTTCAGCCTCTGCAAACTGTTTCTGCTGAAACTTGTTACAACAGCCGGCAGCGAATTCACACACATTCTCTGAACTGCACGGTTTTGTTTTTCCTCCAAGGGAGTGCAGAAACTAACCCTTGGATTTTAAAGAATCCTGGAATTTCCTTCCATGAATAGCTGCCAGATGAGAAAGCTTTTTACCGGCAGGGTATTCCTCTCTCGAAGGCTTACAAATACAGGCAAAGAGAGGATCTGCTCCTGCTTTCTTGAGCAGCCTTCACAGTGTTTCCCCGGCTTTCACACCACATTCCGGCTGCAAACATTACGTTGGTCCGGAGACAGCGCCTTCTCTTACCGGCTAGCTCTCTAAACTGAAGCCGGTCGGAAAGCTGCCTCTGCCCGCGGTTCTAAAGACATCCCGGCGGTCTTCTTCTTGCCTCCCTGACGAACAGTCATTTCAGGTTTTGGGAGGAGTTAACACAGTTTGGGAGAAAAAAAACTGATTATGGGGAAAATGAAGCCAGTTTGTGGGGAAAAAGCCGTTTTTGAATATAATAAACCCAGTTATGGGGAAAATGAACCAGTAATGGGGAAAAAACCGATTATGGGGAAAATGAACAGAGTTTGGGGGGGGGGTAACCCCATTTTGTAGGGAAAGGAACACAGTTAAGGTGGAAAGAAACAGATTCTGTGGAAAATGAAATTGTAGGGAAATGAACCCAGTTTTGCTGGAATAAAACATATTCTGTGGAAAATGAGGGTTTTTTTTCTTCCCCCGACTGGATTCATTTTCCCCAAAATCGGGTTTTTTTCCTCCCAAATTGGGTTCATTTTCCCCAAAATCCTTTTTTTCCCACAAAAACTGGGTGCATTTTCACACAAATCAGGTTTTCCCCTCCAAACTGATTACATTTTCCAAAAATCTTCTTTTTCCACTCCACACTGGGTTTATTTTCCCCAAAATCATTTTTTTCCCCATTACTGGATTCATTTCCCCAAAATCGTTTTTTTCCACCAAAACTGAGTTCATTTTCCCGAAATCGTTTCCCCCCCTCCCCCCCCCAAAAAAAAAACTGGCTGCATTTTCACACAAATGAGATTTTCCCCTCCAAACTGATTTCATTTTCCCCCAAATCCGGGTTTATTTCCCAATTACTGGGTTCATTTCCCCAAAATAATTTTTTCCCAAAGCACTGTTCATTTTCCCCAAAATCGATTTTTTTCCACCAAAACAGAGACCATTTACCTACAAGTGGGGTTTTCCCCCCAAACTGTGTTCATTTTCCCCCAAATTAGGGTTTTTTACAAAATTTTACAAAATTACTGGGTTAATTTTCCCCAAAATCACTTCGCCCCCCCCCCAAACTGGATGCATTTTCATACAAATCAGGTTTTTCCCCCCCAAACTGGGTTAATTTTCACCATAATCAGCTTCTTTCCTCCCAAACTCGGTTCATTTCCCTTCAAGTTGGTTTCCTCCGCCCAAAACTTTGTTCATTTTCCCCAAAATTCGAATTTTTTAACCCAATTACTGGGTTCATTTTCCCAAAATATTTTTTTTCCCCAAAACTGGGTTCATTTTCCTTAAAAACGGGTTTTTCTGCCAAAACTGGGTTCATTTTCCGCATAATCAGCATTTTTCCTCCGAAACTAGGTTCATTTTACACAAAATCCTTATTTCCCCCCAAAACTGGGTTTATTTTCACACAAATCAGGTTTTCCCCTCAAAACAGTGTTCATTTTCCCCAAAATCTTCTATTTCCACTCCACACTTGGTTCATTTTCCCCAAAAACAGATTTTTCCCCCAAAACTGGGTCCATTTTCCCTAAATTCGGGTTTTTTTCCACCAAAACTCGGTTCATTTCCCTAGAAGTTGGTTTTTCCCCCCCAAACTTTGTTCATTTTCCCCAAAATTCGTTTTTTTTACCGAATTACTGGGTTCGTTTTCTCCAAAATAATTGTTTTCCCCAAAACTGGGTTCATTTTCTGCATAATCAGTTTTTCCCTCTGAAACTGGGTTCATTTTCCACAAAATTCGGGAAATGAACTGAGTTTTGGTGGAAAAAAAACTGACTTTGGGGAAAATGAACCCAGTTAGGGAGGAAAAAATCCGATTTTGGGGCAAATTACCCCAATTATGGGGGAAAAAAAAATAATTTTCGGGAAATGAACCCACTAATTGGAAATCCCGGATTCTGGGGAAAATGAACACAGTTTGGGAGGAAAGAAGCTGATTATGGGGAAAATGAAACCAGTTTTGGGGGAAAAAAACATTTTTGGTGAAAATGAACCCAGTTTTGAAGGAAAAAAAAAGATTTTGGGGAAATAAAGCCAGTAACTGGTTCAAAAATCCATATGTTGGGGAAAATGAACACAATTTGGTGGGGAAAACCCGATATGTAGGGAAATAAACCCATTTTTGGTGGAAAAAAAATATTTTGAGGAAAATGAACCCAGTTTTTTTTGGGAAAAAATTATTTTGGGGAAAATGAACCCAGTTTGGGAGGAGAGAAGCTGATTATGGGGGAAATGAACCCAGTTTGGGGGGAAAAAAATATTTTGTGGAAATAAAGCCAGTAATTGGGTAAAAACCCCGGATTTTGGAGAAAAATGAACCCAGTCTGGTGGGGAAAACCCAATTTGTAGGGAAATAAACCCAGTTTTGTGGAAAAAATATATTTTGGGGAAAATGAACGCAGTAATGGGGAAAAATCCTGATTTTGGGGAAAATGAACCAAGTGCGGAGTGGAAATAGAAGATTTTGAGGAAAATGAAATCAGTTTGGAGGGGACAACCTGATTTGTGTGAAAATGTACCCAGTTTTGGGGGTTAATAGGGATTTTCTGGAAAATGAACCTAGTTTTGGAGGGAAAAAAATGCTGATTATGCGGAAAATGAACCCAGTTTTGGGGGAAAAATCCATTTTTAAGGAAAATGAACCCAGTTTGGGGGAAAAAAATTATTTTGGGGAAAATGAACCCAGTAATCGGGTAAAAAACCCGATTTTTTTGGAAAATGAACAGAGTTTGGGGGGGGGGGGAACCAACTTGTAGGGAAATGAACCGAGTTTTGCTCGAAAAAAACCAACTTTGGGGAAAATCAACCCAGTTTGGGAGGGAAAAAAACCCGATTTTGGGGAAATGAACCCAGTAATGGGGAAAAACCCTGATTTTGGGGAAAATGAACACTGTTTGGAGGGGAAAACTTGATTTGTGTGAAAATGCACCCAGTGTTTTGAAGAAAAAATGGATTTTGGGGAAAATGAACCCAGTTTGGGAGGATAGAAGCTGATTATGGGGAAAATGAACCCAGTTTGGGGGGGGAAAAAATATTTTGTGGAAATAAAGCCAGTAATTGGGTAAAAACCCCGGATTTTGGAGAAAAATGAACCCAGTCTGGTGGGGAAAACCCAATTTGTAGGGAAATAAACCCAGTTTTGTGGAAAAAATATATTTTGGGGAAAATGAACGCAGTAATGGGGAAAAATCCTGATTTTGGGGAAAATGAACCAAGTGCGGAGTGGAAATAGAATATTTTGAGGAAAATGAAATCAGTTTGGAGGAGACAACCTGATTTGTGTGAAAATGTACCCAGTTTTGGGGGGGGGGGGGGGGGGGGGGGGGAAGGATTTTGTGGAAAATGAACCTAGTTTTGGAGGAAAAAATCTGATTATGCGGAAAATGAACCCCTTTTGGGGGGAAAAATGATTTTGGGGGAAATGATCGCAGTAATTGGGTAAAAAACTCTAATTTGGGGGAAAATGGAACCAGTTTGGTAGGGAAAACCAAATTTGAATGGAAGTGAACCCATTTTTGGTGGAAAAAACCATATTTTGGGGAAAATGGACACAGTTTTTGGGGGAAAAAATGATTTTGGGGAAAATGAACCCAGTAATGGGGAAAAAATGATTTTGGGGAAAATGAACCCAGTGTGGAATGGAAATAGAAGATTTTGGAGAAAATTAAATCAGATAGGAGGGGAAAACCTGATTTTTGTGAAAATGAACTGAGTTTTGGGGGGAAATAAGGATTTTATGTAAAATGAACCTATTTTCGGAGGAAAAAAGCTGATTATGTGGAAAATGAACCCAGTTTTGCGGAAAAAACTGTTTTCAAGGAAAATGAACCCAGTTTTGGGGAAAAAAATGATTTTGGGGAAAATGAACCCAGTGATCGGGTAAAAAACCCGGATTTTGGGGAAAATGAACACAGTTTGTTGGGGAAAACCTAATATGTAGGGAAATAAACCCAGTTTTGGTGGAAAAAACATATTTCGGGGAAAATGAACCCAGTTTTGGGGTAAAAAAAATGATTTTTGGAAAAATTAACCCACTTTGTGAGAAAAACCCCTGATTTTGGAGAAAATGAACCCAGTAATGGGGAAAAATCCTGATTTTGGGGAAAATGAACCAAGTGCGGAGTGGAAATAGAAGGTTTTGAGGAAAATGAAATCAGTTTGGACGGGACAACCTGATTTG